>JAADXX010000690.1:0-15374 GCA_023338025.1 Phytopythium oedochilum
CGAGCTGGACGCGGCCTTCGACTACCTCAACGGGCTCGGCGCGCAGGGCGACTATGTGTACGAGCCGGAGCCGACGCTGGCCGACCTGGACGAGCGCGACGCGCTGGCCAAGCTCAACGCGCTGGCGCGCGGCGACCCGGCCGTGCTGGCCGAGGTCGAGGGCGACAGCAAGGCGCTGGCCGTCGAGGACTACAACTTTTTGCTGCGCGTGTATGCGGTCAAGGGGCAGCACGCGGCGGCCAACGCGCTGCTGACGCGCATGGAGAAGAACCTGCCGGCGCCGGGCGGCGACCGGCCGGCCGTGATCGGCGGCGGCGGCGCGAGCGGCGGCGTGGACGTGGCGCTGCTGAACGAGCTGGACGCCGTGCCGCACCGCGTGGCGCCGGACGCGCAGTCGTACATGTACTACGTGTGCTCGCTGGTGGCGTCGCGGCAGGCGGCGGCGGCGGTGCGCACGCTGGGCCGCATGAAGGAGCGCGGCGTGGTGCCGAGCGTGCCCGTGTACAACTCGGTCATGAACGTGTGCGCCAAGGCGGGCAAGGTGCAGTGGGCGTATAACATCATGGAGAAGATGCAGGTGGCGGGGCTCGTGCCCGACAAGGCGTCGTTCACGGTGCTCATGAACGCGGCGATCGCCGAGGGCGACCTGGACAAGGCGTTCGAGACGTTCCACCTCATGCGGTCGCACGTGGCCGAGCCGGACGTGGTGGCCTTCTCGTGCCTCATCCACGGGTACGCCAAGGCGGGCCGCGTGGAGCGCGCGCTCAACCTGTTCGAGGACCTGCTCGAGAGCGGGCTGACGCCGACGCAGGTGACGTTCAACTCGCTCATGAACGCGTGCGCAAAGTCGCACTACTACGCGCACAAGGCGGTCGAGTTCTACCACGAGATGCAGGAGCTGTACGACTACGTGCCGGACCTGTACACGTACAACACGGTGCTGCACGCGTGCGCCAAGCACGGCGACTTCATCCAGGCCGAGCAGATCGTGCGCCACATGGAGCGCCACCGCGTGCCGAAGGACGAGTTCACGTACAACACGCTCTTCAACGTGTACGCGCGCGCGCAGGTCAAGAGCATCGTGGACAAGGCGCCGCGCAACGCCAAGCCGGCGCCGGCGCCCGAGCCCATCTACCAGCGGCCGCTCGAGTTCGACGACGACGGCAACGAGGTGGACCTCACGCGGCCTGGCCGCGAGGTCTCCTCGCTCGACAACCTCGACTACGACCAGGCCGAGGAGGATGAAGACGAGGAGGAGGAGGAGGAGGAGGAGGAAGACTTTGGCGAAGACCAAGGGGCCGAGCTGACGGCCGAGGAGGCCGCGCAGGTGGCGGCGGCGCGCGCGGGCGACCTGGTGGCGCTGCGCGAGCACGACGAGGCGCTGTTCGCCGACCCGGAGGAGTCTGGCGCGTTCGAGCCCGCGCCCATGGACCTGCGCGACTTCGGGCACTTCCAGCGGCGCAACATCGCGCGCGCCGAGAAGTGGTTCCGCGAGATGACGGAGGAGCGCGCGCTGCCGCCGTCCGCCGTGTCGCTCAACGCCATGCTCAACGTGTACGCGAACGCGCTGCACCTGCGCACGGCCGAGCAGTTCCTGGCGGACGCCTTCCCGCGCTTCGGCGTGCAGCCCGACCGCTTCACCTTCCGCGCGCTCATGCACATGTACGCGCGCGCCAAGCGCACGGCGGCGGCCGAGGCGCTCATGCAGCGCGTGCAGCGGCTCGTGGCCGAGGGCGAGCTCGAGGCGGACGGCGTCACCTTCGGGCTGCTGGTGGACCACTACGCGCGCAAGCGGCAGCTGCGGCGCGCGCTGGCGCTGCTCGAGGACGCGGACGCGGCGGGCGCGGCCGTCGAGGAGAAGCACCTGAAGAAGGCGCGCGCGCTGGCCGAGCGCTTCGGCGTCTTCACGGACCTGATCCCGGAGGACCCGACGGCGGTGCTGCGCGCCGGCTCGCGCTACAAGCTCATGGCCAAGCGCAAGGTGCGCGCCGAGGTGCTGGCCTTCAACCGCAAGCTCGGCCGCCGGTTCCTGCTGCCCGACACGGCGTGAGCGCGGGGGCGTCGTTAGTCGTCAGCGAGGCGCGTCGAGAGGCGTTGGAGACTGTGACTGTGAGTGGCGCTCGCCCAGGTACTCGGCCCGTGTTGACATCTATGTAGCAGCAGCCGCAGCAGCTCCTTCCCCCCGCGATAACTTAGTTAGTACAGGAACGAGCGCAGCGTCTCGACCTCGACCTTGCGGCGGCTGCGCGCGCCGATCTCGCTCGGCAGCTCGCCGCCCTCGACGCCCTCGCCGTCGTCGTCGCACACGGCCACGTCCAGCGCCGCCAGCGCCGACAGGTAGTGCGTGCGCAGCGCCAGGTACTGCGCGCGCGCCGCGCGGCCGGCCGCCACGCGGTTGGCGCGGTCCAGCGCCAGCAGCCGCTCCACGCCCTGCTCAATGTCGCTCGGCGCCACGTGCACGACCGGCAGGCGCAGCTCGCCCGTGGCCGTGCCCGTGGCGGCGTTCATGGCGGCGTCCATGGCGGCGTCGCCCGTGTCGTGGCCGTCGGTTGCGGACGCGTCTCGGCCGTCCAGGGCGTCCAAGGCGTCCGTGGCGGCGTCGCCAGGCGCCAGGGCCACGCGCTCGCCGGACGGGAGCAGCTCGCCCGCCGCCGTGGGCGCCACGACCTCGAACGAGCCGACGCGCACGCCGCAGGCGTCCGGCACCCACTCCTGCATGACGGGCGTGTCGTACGTGAGCACGAGCGCGCCGGCCGCGAGGCTCTCGAGCGCCAACTCCTCGTACGCCTCGACCTCGGGCGGCACGGGGAAGACGTGCATGCCGACGGCGTTCTTGAGCCGCGCGATCTCCTGCGGCGAGTTGGCCTCGGCGTCGCACACGAGCTCGATGTTGGGCTCCGGCGGCGTCTTGCGCGGCTTGGGCTGCGGCTGTTGCGGCTTCTTGTCGCCGAGCGCCAGGCGCGCGTCCAGCGCGGCCCAGTCGTAGTCGTCGACGGCGTCAATGATGTCGTCGTCGCCGTTGTTGCCGTCACCCGCCCACCGGTCGGGCGCCGCGGCGCCGCCGTCCTCGTCCTCGTCCTCGCCGCCCGCGGCGGCCGCCTGCTGGGCCGCGAGGCTGCTGAGCAGCAGCTGGAAGGACGAGCAGAGCGCGAGCGAGCTGGCGAAGCGCACGCGCAGCGTGGGCCAGCGCGGGTGCGCGAGCCAGAGCGCGAGCAGCTCCTCGGTGAACTGCTCCTGCTTGTCCTGCTCGGACCGCACGACGACGTGCAGGAAGGCGTCCCAGTCCTTGCGCTCGCGCCGGTCGTACACGTCCGGCACGGTCGCCTTGAGCAGGTAGACGCCGAACTGGGACCACGAGAGCGCGTCGTCCTCGGCCTCGGCCGCGTCGGCGTCGGCGCGCGGCGCGTCCTGCCCGACGGCGCGCTCCTCGGCGCGCTCCTCGCGGAAGCGCAGCATCTGGCGCAGCGCGAACTCGGTCTTGACGAGCACGAGGTCCGGGAAGCGCCGCGCGAAGAGGTCGCGCCGGAAGGCCTCGAGCGGCAGCAGCGCCGCCACCACGCCCGCGTGCTCGCCGCCCGAGCGCGCGGCGCGCGGGGCCGCACCCAGCACGACCTGCAGGCGGCTGGCGCGCTGCACGGGCGCGCGCGGGTCGACGACCTCGGCGCGCGGCCAGAAGAAGGCCAGCTGCCGGGCCAGCGCCAGCTCGTCGGCCGCCGCGCGGCCCGAGGACGTGGGCACCACGGCCATGCAGGTCCAGGGCAGGCGCTGACGCGAGCGCTGCGCCAGCGCCTGGGCGCTGTACTGCTGCTCGAAGCGCCGCTCGAGCACGCGCAGCGCTTGGCTGTTGCCGCCGCCGCCGCCAAGCGCGCCCAGAGGCGCCGCGTCGTAGCTCGAGGCCAGCAGCCGCTCGCGGAAGGCGCACTCGTCCACGCGCAGGTCCATGGGCAGCGTCTGGAAGCGCCAGTAGGTCGCCAGCTGCGCCAGCACGAGCGTGGCGGACGCGACGGCCAGCCAGTGCGTCGGGTACGCCCAGTGCTTGACGGGCGACCCGGCCGGGTCCCCTCCGGGCCCGCCGAGTCCGCCGCGCCCGCCGCGCCCGAGCAGCCAGCCGCGCACCAGCGGCGGGCAGCGCGCGAGCAGCAGCAGCCGCCACACCTGCAGCTGCACGCCCAGGAAAGCGCGCGCGCGCCGCAGCAGCTCGCGCGTCCTGGCCGCCGCGGCCCAGAGCAGCGGCCGCCGCGGCGCCGACGAGGCCGAGGACGTGGACGCGGCCGCCGCGCCGCCCCCCGCCGGCTCTTCCGGGCCGCCCTCGGCGTCCGCCACCACTGGGAAGACGGCGCTGGTGCTGGTGCTGGTGCTGCTATTGCTGCTGCTGATGGCGGTGGCGGCCGCCAGGTCCAGCGAGACGGCATCCAGCTGCTGCGCGCCCTCGGCCGAGGGCTCGGGGGCCTCGAAGAAGGAGCGGCGGCGCAGGCGCGAGGGCGCCGGCGGCTCGGCCTCGGTCATCATGGCGCCACCGACTCGCGCGGGGGATTCCGGCCGTCCGCGGGGTGTTATATCTATACTTTTGTATGCTGTGGGGGGGAGGCGCGCGGCAGGGCTTGTCTTGGGTTCAGTATCCAGAGTCGCGCTGTGGACCACGCCGAGAGGGTACGTGGCGAGAGGGGTACACGCTGGGTTACGTGGGAAGGGGTACGCTTCCGGAGTGAAGGCGCATGCATACGGTATACATTCCGGTCCATTTCAACGTGTGCAGATCACATGGCTACACTATTATATAACGACCCTTGGGCGTAACGGGCGACGCGTCGGCTCGCGGACTCGATGCCGCCGCCGCCACCACCATCGGCGCCCATTGCCCAACTCGACGGGTCTCTCCCTCTCTCTAGCGCCGACCTCTGTCCGATCGACATGGTGAACACACGGGCGGCGGCGGCGCTGCTGCTCGGCGCGCTGGGGTTCGGGCCGGCGCTCGCGGCCAACTGCACCGAGGCCGAGGCGAGCAGCGTCTCTGCAGCCTACGCGGCCTTCCAGGACTCGGTCAGCGCCGACTGTAGCGCCGAACAGTGCGCGCAAGCCTGCGTCGACACGCAGCAGCTGCTCTCCACGGCGCTGCCCGACTGCGAGTACGTCGACGGCGCCAACTACCACGCGCAGGTGCTCAGCCACATCGCGAACTGCAGCGCGACCGACGCGCCGACGATCGCTCCAGCGGCGGCGACGGACGCGACACCCGCCCCCGGCGTGGTCGCTCCAGCGGCGGTTGCTGCGACCGCCACGACCGACGGGTCCGGAGCGCTCGTCGCGGCCTGCACCAGCGAGCAGGGGGACAGCATCCTCGCGGCGTACAGCGCGTACCAGGTCAACATGAGCGTGGCGTGTGCGAGCGACAAGTGCGCGAGCGACTGCGTGGCGGTGCAGACGGACGTGGCGGCGCTGCTGCCCGACTGTCAGTACACCGACGGCGTCAACTACCACGAGCAGGTGGCGACGGCGCTGTCGGCGTGCGGCGCCGGCGCGGTCGACGCGGGCTACGCGCCGTCGACGCTGCCGTGCTCCCTGACGCAGTCCAACGTGACGATCATCCTGTACAGCCAGTACGAGAGCGAGCTGCGCGAGGCCTGCGACGCCGACAAGTGCTCCTCCGTGTGCATCGGCATCGTGAACCAGCTCGCGGCCGTGCTGCCCGACTGCGTCTACTCGGACGGCGTCAACTACCACAACGAATCGATCGGCATCATCGACGCGTGCGCTATCACCACCAGCAGTAGCAGCAGCAGCGGTGACGGTAGCGCCGGCTTCGGCCCCGACTCGGCCGCTAGCAGCATTGCTGTCTCGCCGCTGCCGGCGCTGCTCGGCCTCCTCGCCGTGCTTGCAGCGTGTCTCTAGTCGCGTCGGCCGTCCACAGGGCTCGACAGCTCATCCTGCCTGCATTGACGTGAAGCGAAGAACGAGAATGCACATGCGCTTCAACCCGACGCCGCATCCCTTTGCCATTCAACCGCCCGCCTTGAGTCTCACTGAGCCTCGCCGCCTTGGAGCATCGGACTCCGACCAACTGAGTCAGTTGCTGACGGCCGATCCCAAGCGGCGGCTCCACCAGTGGTCGCCCGCTTCAAGAGGATCTTCACCGTAACGGTCTGTAAACCGTTACAATCCACAAACTCACGCGTTCCTATTCGTCAAAAACCTCTTTCTTCGAATTTTAAGCCAATCAAACCACGCAAATCCCATCCTCCTTGAAGCCAAAACATAGGAGAGCGCCTTTGGATGCGAGTGGCTACGCCGCAGCGCGTCGCATGAAGCGGCGCCGCCTCTCCAGCCCACGTCTTCTTGCCATGCTTCTCGACCATTCCTTCATTCCCCGCAGCCTTCCGACCCGTTTCCGAGCCAAGCGACAAGTGACAGGATGGTGCTGTCTTCCCGCCGCCTGGGGGCCGTCGCGGCGCTCGTGGCCGCGCTCGCGTCCCGCGTGGCGGCGACCAACTGCACCGACTCGGAGCTGACGGCCACCGAGTCGGGCTACACGGACTTCGGCACCACGCTGGACACGGACTGCGACCCGGACGCGTGCTCGAGCGCCTGCGTGGCGACCATGAAGACGCTGGCGAGCCACGTGCCTGACTGCGAGTACTCGGACGGCGTCAACTACTACGAGGGGCTCCTCGAGAGCGTCGACCTGTGCGCGCAGGACGCGTCCACCTCGGCATCCAGCAGCACCAGCGCGGACGATAGCGGCTCCAGTGAGTCCGAGTCGGACTTTGCGTCGGACTCTACGTCGGACTCTACGTCAGACGCGACCTGCTTGGCGACCGAGCTCTCGGACACGGAGAAGTACGTGGCCGACTACACGGCGGCGCTGACGGCCGACTGCGACCCGAACCCGTGCTCGAGCGCCTGCGTGGCGGACATGACGGCCATGGCCGAGGTGCTGCCCAACTGCGCGTACTCGGACGGGATCAACTACTACGCCGGAGTGGTTACGAGCCTCGAGCTGTGCGCCGCCAGCTTCAGCGCGTCGGGCTCGGCGGGCAGCGTCGCGGCTGCGTGCTCGACCTCCGAGTCGGCCGACACGGTGCAGTACCTGGCCACGTACGACTCGCAGTACACAAGCGCGTGCACGTCCGACAGCTGCTCGAGCGCCTGCATGGATGTGCTGGCCGAGCTGCTGGCCGCGCTGCCCGACTGCGTCGATACGGACGGCGTGAACTACAACGAGGGCATCCAGGCCATCGTCGACACGTGCGGGTCCGCGTCCACGTCCACGTCTGCTTCGGCCACCGCGCCGGCGTCCTCCGACAGGAGCAGTATCGGCTCATTCCCTCTGATTTCGTCCGGCTCGACGAGCAGCAGCGCGTCCGCCAGCGGCAGCAACGCCGCGTCATCGGCCGCGACAGCCTCGGTGGCGCTCTCGGCGGCTGTGGCGCTCGCCCTCGCGTCGCTCGTGCTGTAGACGTGTCGTGACCGTAGTGTATCGCGAGCTAAATTCATATCGAAGCGACAGACCTTTGTGGCCTTCTGACCGCGCGTGTCCATCCCTCCGCCGCTCTACTGTAGACGCGCACGAAGGCGCTACGGCGACCGGTGACGCCTAGCAACCGCGTCATTCGCCGCAAAACACCAGCAACGGCACCGACCAGGCGAGCGCTTGGGCTGCGTTACCCGTTCGCGGTTGCCCAATGCCGCAAGGATGGTGGGCAGCAGCGCAGGTTGAAGCGCGAGGGCTCGTGCGACCCGTTCGGGTATCGCAGCTGCCGCCGCGGAAGCAGCCGGTCGGCGCGAACGCACATACAATACTGCATCCGATACCCGCGCGCGCCGACGCGAGATTCAATAGCGTCGTCGACTGTGGTCCCTGTCGTCGACAGTGTCATCATGTCTGACTCATCGACCCCTGCAATGTTATATCAGTTCAGTGGCATTTCATTGCAATATAAAAGGCAGAGGTGCATTGATCGAAGAGCATTCGTCACCAGCTGGAGAGTCGGAACGGAGCCTCAAGATTTCGGGGCGAACGGACTTCATTATGGAGTCTGTCCAGTCGGCGCGGATAAGCGGAGCGGGGAGAGACTTGCAGTTTGCTGTTTGGACGCGTGACGTGACGACCGGACGCCACAGCATACTGAGCGCCAGTTTAATGCGCGCCGACGCCTTTACAGACGGGATCTCGGCACTCGCCTGGTGAGTCGCCAGCCACGAAAGCGCGAGCCCAGTCCCCAGCTGGTGGAGGGGGCCGTTCGTCTCCTACGGAAGGGGGCAAGCGGAGCCAACTGCGGCTGATTACCTGGGCGTGATGCCTCTCCTCCTCACTTCCCAATTCGGCGCGTGGCCCTCAAGAACAAGCGGACTCACCCCCTCAGGCTCCAGATGCAGGTCTACTCGTACCTGTTGCTAGCGGCGGCGGCGGTCGCGGCGGTCGACGCCAGCGGCGACTGCCGCGTCAAGACGCGCGCGCCCGCGGCCCCGCCTGCGGTCCCGACCACGGACCCGGCCACGGACCCGATCACGGACGCGTCCGCCGCCTCGACGGGCGCCGACGCCGACTGGTGGTTCCCCTCGTTCGGCGGCTCGGGCTGGTTCGGCTCGGACGAGTACGACGACGACTCGGCGGCGGCCGAGGCCTCGTCGGACGTGGACGCCGACGCCGACAGCAAGGCGGACGCCCCTACCGCTCCCACGGACGCCCCTACCGCTCCCACGGACGCCCCTACCGCTCCCACGGACGCTCCGACCGCTCCCTCGGACGCCCCGACAGCCCCTGCGTCCACCACTTCGGCCCCTGCGTCCACCACGTCCGCTCCTGCGTCCACCACGGCGACGCCGGCGGCCACGGGCTCGGCGTCCAACTCGACGTCGCCCAGCACCGGCAGCGGCAAGCTGTGCAGCACGCCGCGCGTGACGGTCACGGAGATCGACGTGGGCGTCGCGTACGAGTACAACGAGGACGAGGCGGGCCTGCGCGTGCTGGCCATCAGCGGCAAGCCGTCGGGTGGCTCGTTCGTGGCCGTGCAGAGCGGCGACTTCGCGTACGTGTACGAGCTGGACGGCGACGACAAGCTCGTGTCGTCCACCGAGGCGGCCAAGGTCCCGGCCGTCGACTTCGCCGACATTTACGCGGACGACGACGGCTTCGTCATCATGGTCTCTCGCGACGCCGAGGGCGGCGGCACCCTCAACTGCGGCAGCCCGTCCAACCTGTGCGGCACGGCGCCGAACCCGGCCGTGCCGTGCTACGACATGTACCTGGTGCGCTACGACGGCGGCTCGGAGACGTGGGCGACCAAGCTGACGTCGTCGAGCGCGAGCCTGCCGCCGTACTCGACGTCGGGCACCGGCCCGGAGGTGTACATGATCTGGTGGTACGCGCACCACGGCCGCATCGCGTTCGACGGCACCAACTGGGCGTCGTACTTCGGCTGCGCGCTGTCCGTGTCGCAGGACTCGTGCATCAACATCCACCAGGGCGATCGCATGAAGGTCGTGGACCCGACGGGCGCCGTGCTGTCGGACCACAACTCGTTCGACTGGGGCTGCTCGCACTCTGGCTACGAGCGCATCACGTACGACGACCGGTCGGACGCGTTCGCCATGGTGTGCAAGACGGACAACAACAACCGCATCATCCCGCCCAACGACTGGGGCGTGACCATCTACCCCGTGGACCTCGCGGCGTCCAACCTGGGCGACATCGTCGTGGACGGCAGCAGCAGCGGTGGCGGCTACTGGGCCACGGTCAGCAACAGCAACTCGGACAACGCGGCCGTGCACCTCATCCACTTCTCGCTGACGGCCAAGGCGGACCAGGACATCACGCTCAAGGGCGGCAAGGCCAACGAGCGCGCGCCGCACCTGGCCAGCATCGGCTCGGGCGGCATGGTGGCCATGTGGGAGGGCAGCGCGTCGGGCGGCGACCTGGTCGACGGCGCCGCGGACCGCTCCGTCTTCATCCAGGTGCTCGACTCGTCCTCGGGCGAGGCCATCAGCGACGTCATCACGCTCGACTCGGCCGTCCGCGGCAACCGCTACCAGGCGCTCAAGACGACCGCCGACGGCTCGGTCGTCTACCTGTCCAAGGGCTCGGGCACTTCGCTGCAGGTCGTGCGCATCCACGGGTGCTAAGCAGCGCGCGCAGCGAGTGGCATTAGTGTGTGTGTGCGTGTCTGAGCGTTCATTCTGTCGGTTACCGTGAAGGCGAACAAATCCATGTGTAGAACTCCAACTTCAATTCAACAGCTCAAGCTGCTGCAACGGAACAATGTACTTATTATACGGCACTAAACACTGGTACAATGTACCACTTCGCACTTTAGCGGGAAACCCGCGATCTGACGGACTGTACCACTGCGGACGCGGTTGAAGAAGCCGACGGGAAGCCGCCGCCACGCAAGTCGCTCGCTCGCTCAGTCAGCAGGCGGAAATGACGCGCAGGAAGCCGGCGGCCGTGTACGTGGCGGCGACGCGGCAGCACGTGGGCAAGACGAGCACGTGCCTGGGGCTGCTGCAGGGGCTCACGAGCCGCATCGATAACATCGGCTTCCTCAAGCCCGTGGGCCAGGAGAGCGTGCTGGTGGAGCACGCCAACGTGCGCGTGGACAAGGACGTGGCCGTCGCCAAGGGTGCGTCGCCGGCTCGGCCGAGGGCGGAAGGGCGGAAGTACAGGTAGACAGGTAGGCAGGTAGACAGCAGCCGACTGACCCGTGGTGCGCGCTGGTTCGTGGAGCAGAGGCCTTCCACCTGCGCAACTGCCACTACGCCGACATGTCGCCCGTGGTCATCCCGCCGGGCTACACGCGCAAGTACCTGGACGGCGAGATCACGTTCGAGTCACAGCTGGCGCGCATCCAGCGCAGCTTTCGCCGCATCACGGCTGCCAACGACGTGCGGTGCCGTGCTGCCTCTTGTGTCTCTATGGTCTCCATGGTCTCCATGGTCTCTAATGTCGCGTGTCGCCCACGAACGCCTCCGTCGCTTGCCAACCAAGCAGTACACGATCGTCGAGGGCACGGGGCACACGGGCGTGGGCTCCATCGTGGACATCAACAACGCGCGCGTGGCGGCCGAGCTTGGCGTGGACATGGTGCTCGTGGCGAACGGCGGCATTGGCTCGGCGTTCGACGACCTGGCGCTCAACTACTCGGTCTGCCGCGACTACGGCGTCAAGATCCGCGGCGTGATCCTGAACAAGGTGCGTCCGGACAAGCTCGAGATGGTCCGAGAGTACTTCCCCAAGGCGCTCAAGCGGCAGTGGGACATCCCGCTCATCGGCGTCGTGCCCAACCTGCCGACGCTGTCGAACCACTCGATGCTGGACTTCGAGCACCTCTTCAAGACGCGCATGCTGTCGGGCCAGGCGCGCCGCTTCCAGCAGTACGGCCGCACGTGCCTCATCACGTCGGGCCTGCGCCGCTTCCTGGCCAAGCTCGAGTCGGGCGAGTTCAACGACGCGCTGTTCGTGACGCACGCCACGCGCAACGACATCATCCTCGGCTTCCTCTCGCACCTGCAGAACTACGAGGTGCGCACGGGCAAGCCCTTCGGCGGCGGCATCATCCTCACGGGCGAGCCGCCAGAGGACCAGCCGCAGCCGTACATCATGGGCATCCTCCAGCACTCGCAGGCGCCCGTGCTCTACGCGCCCGTCACGACCTTCGACGCCATGGAGAAGATCACGCGCTTCACAGGTACGGTGTCGCCGCCGTTTATTGGTCGGTTGAAAGTTGCGAGGCGCTCGCTGTTGCGCTAACGACGGCGCTCGCGTCTCGTGTTCTTGTGCTGCGCCGCTCGCAGCCAAGTTCAACGCGTCGGACCGCGACAAGGTGCTCGCGTGCGGCAAGCACTACGCGCAGCACCTCAACTTTGACATCATCCTCGACCGGTAGGTATTACAATAGGTCAGCTCCCTCCCGACCGGCCCGCCCACCGCTTCACCTCGCACCCCAGGCGATAGCACACGACAGATGTATCTATACTCGTGCGGCGCGGCGTGGTGCAGAGAAGCAGGCGCGACTGCCATCGGCGCAGCCATAACAGCGCATCCACAAGCTATTGCGCTTGCCTACCGATCTATTATTTGAGATTAAAAACAATAGTGCGGGCTTTTGTGATTAAATAAAATGTTCATTAACAATTTTCAATGGTACCATCCTTTGTCACAGCAGATCGGATTCTGTGAGGTTTTTAGGTATAAGAAAAACAAAATAACAAATGCTTCAAATGGTTGTTGAATGTTGTACACATGACATCCGGTTTTGTCAAACAGGAGAAGTTTCTAATCACGAAAAAGAGGGTTCTATTTGAACAATTAGAGCGCATTGCCATACACGGTCAAACACAACTCAGAAAACGGAGAGAAAGAGTACGCAAAACACGGTAAGCCATCAACCTTATCGACATCTTTGTTTTGATGCGACAACCAAAAATTTACACTTGAAAAATGAATGAGCTAATTTTTTAAACACGGTCTATCTCTCTAAAACATCTGTTTCACAGTGTCTTTGTTGTGTTTTGTTTTGTTTGAAAACAAAACACATTGAGGTGAGTATTTCACAAAATACGGTATCATTTTTTTCAAAGCCGACGCAATAATGAACACTAAAATTGCTTCACTTCCGACGGAAAACGCAACAGATTCCCATATTTGTCATCAAAACGCGACGTCATCATATTTTGAACATATCAAAACACGTCCCCTTTCGCTGTTGGGAAGCTCAAGTTGAGCTCCCAATTCCACCGAAGGCGACCGAAGGAAATGACGCCTCCTGCGGACGCTCCTGCGGCCGGAATCGGCGCGGACGACGGCGCGGGCGGCGGCACAGACGCACAGGCCTTAGCGTCGTCGTCCTCGGCGGTGCGCGGCGTGACGTTCGACCTGGACGACACGCTCTGGAGCGGGCACGCGGTGATCGAGCGCGCGAGCGCGGCCTTTCACGCGCTCGTCGCTTTGCGCGCGCCGACGGCGGCTGCGCGCTTCCCTCCGGGCGCCTTCTACGAACAGATGGCGCGCTTCCAGCGCGAGCTGCCGGCGCGCGCGCACGACTACTCGTTCCTGCGCAAGCACACGCTGCGCTTCTGCCTGCGCGCGGCGGCGGCGGCGGAGGAGGAGGGCGAGGGCGAGGACGCGGCGCGGCTGCGCGCGCTGGTGGCGGACGACGCGCGCGCCGAGGCGCTGGTGGAGGAGGCCTTCCGCGCGTTCCTGCTGCCGCGCAGCCGGCCCGAGTTCTTCGAGGGCGCGCTCGAGCTGCTCGAGCTGCTCGAGGCGGAGCTGGCGGCGCGCGGCGGCGGCGGGGCGGACGTGCCGCTGCTGGGCGCCGTCACGAACGGCAACTGCGAGCTGGCCGAGCTGCCGCCGGCCTTCCGGCGGCGCGTGCGCTTCGTCGTGTCGGCCGAGGGCGTGGGCTGCGCCAAGCCGCGGCGCGAGATCTTCGACGCGGCCGTCGCGCGCTTCCCGCCGGGCGTGCGCCGCGACCAGCTCGTGCACGTGGGCGACCACTACGCGTGCGACGTCGAGGGCGCTAAGCGCGCTGGGCTGCGCGCCGTCTGGGTCAACGCGGCCTGGCGCGGGCCCGACGTACTGCGCGCGCGGCCGGGCGCGGCGTTCGAGCCGGTGGACGGCCAGGATCAGGCGGTGAAGGAGGAGCAGGAGGAGCAGGAGGAGAATGGCGAGGAGGAGGAGGACGCGAGCGCGCGCTTCCCCGAGGCGGACGCCATCGTGCGGCACGTGTCCGCCGTGCTGGCCGTCGTCGCGCGCTGGAACCGCGAGGGGGCGTAGCAGCGCAGGCGGCCGACCGAATAGAGGTGCATCGCCGATGGAGGGGACGTGTTGTTACTTGCAGCCAGTCGGTGGGTCGGTCGGTCGATGGGGTGGGCTAATACGACTGCAATAAATACTTAGCGCGCGCCGCCGCGGCCGGCCGGCCGGTCGGTCGGTCACTCAGCGTGGCGGCGGCGGAAGGAGAAGGCCGACGAGAAGGCGTCGCCCGTGCGCGCGCGCAGACTGGCGGCCTGCGCCGAGAAGCGCGCGACCTCCTTCTTGCTGTAGAAGAGCTCGCCCACCTGCTCGGCGGCCAGCGCCGGGATGGTGCGCACGAGCACGGCGCTGTGGAACGACACGCGCCGCCGGCCTTCGTCGCCTCCATCGCCGTCGCTAGCACGCGAGGGCAGCAGCGCGCGGTCGGCCGCGAGGCGGTGGAAGGCTGTGGCCCAGGCGGCCACGTCGGCGCGGCTGAAGACGCGGCCGAGCCACTCGCGGCCGTCCGCCAGCGAGAACTCGAGCGCGAACTCGGGCTGCGGCGCCACGCGGCCGCCCGCCAGCTGCGCGGCGCTCACGGGCGGCCGCCCCATCCGCCCGCGCGCGGCGCCGCGGCCCGCGTCCTCCTTCGAGTAGAAGACCGCCAGCTCGGCGCCGCGCAGCACGAGGAAGCGCGTGCTCCACGTCAGCGCGCCGCGCTTCTTGAGCCGCACGTAGCCCTCGCACGTGGCCGGGGCCGCCGCCGGAGACCCGTCCACAGAGTGCCGCCGGCCCGCGGCGGGCGCCAGCGCGTGCGCGTTGCGCTCGCTCGCCGTGCGCGGCCGCACCGCCATCAGCATGGCGCCGGAGCTGGAGACAGGGCTTTTGGCTTGAGGGCTGGAGGCTTGGGCGTTGGAGGCCGCCTTTCTGGAAGTGGTGGAAAGCGGCGGGCGGACCTGGAGAACTCGGGGGGGGACAGAATACAAACGCCAAGTGAGAAGGGAGGCGTCCATAATTACTTCGCTGGAACCATGCGCAGAAACGAGCCAAAGGGCTTCTTCAATCGGCGGACTGATGTATACTCACTTCCGGATGAGAGCGTGCAAGAGAACATCCTACCATCACTTTTATCCGGATGTGTGAACTCTATCTGTGAAGTCAGAGACTTATTGGCGGTGCGCGAAACGGCGTGTATGCCATGGCGAATATCGCGAAGAATGCTCGGTGGGTGAGCTCGGTGGATTTTCTCTTTTGGGACACTTTCTTGTTAGTGTTCCAAAAGAGAATTCACCAGTGGAACTCGTGAAGTCCGCACCTGACATACTTTGGTTCAGATATCTCACGTCACACAAATAGTCGAAGTGCAGAGATACTCCGGATATCGATTGCACGTGCATGTCTTTCGTTTTGGCAGGAGTTGACGCAGCAGCGTGAATTGGGGAAAATGACAAATTGTGGCGTGATCCATAAACTTATGACATAAACGACTTTCATGGACAAAAGTTGTCGTGAACGTAAAAATAATTCAAATATGAATGGCATGAAAAGAAACGACAGAAGATGGCACGGAATTCCCTATTTATAGGAACAAAGGTGAACTCGCGTCAGCTCCATCCCAAATGGCGCACTTCGGCTTCACCACGCGAGA
>JAADXX010000691.1:0-15322 GCA_023338025.1 Phytopythium oedochilum
CGCAAAATCACACAAAATTGTATGTGCCGACTCGCCGTAACACGCTCGGTCGTTTGAGCCTATTTTCAGCTTCATCCGACGAATTTTGACCGAACGACAGAAAAATCGATTTTCTTCGTATAATTTTGGCGCGCACTGTATGCCGGAGGTTTTCGTGGTTCCATTTTTTTTAGTTTATTCGGCAATAGAGGTTTTCGGCCCTCAAACTTCAGAAAGATACCTAAAGTATTATTGTGCGTTCTGCCATTTGATTCGACAAAAATGCTGACAGTTGATGTGCTTCGCTTGAAATATATCGCCAACCTGTACGAAACCCACTACCGTACCATGTTTTAATACAAAACTTCAAGTGGACTGAATATATAGTGGAATGTACAGTTTAGTAGTGTCAAGTTCGCTACCAGGGCGAAAAATGGCGCGTGCGCTGATCGCGTGCACACAAGAACATCGGGGCCGTCCTGCCCGAGCGAGCGCGAGCACTCAGGCATCACCGCGCCGCTCAAGAACGACAAGCTGGAAGAGTGTACCGCCTCTTTTTGCGCATCAAGAACGGGCTCGATCCCATCGTCGACCTCGTGCAGAAGCAAATCACGGCCGTGTGGGCAACGACATTGTCGAGAAGCGCGCGAACGCCTCCGCGTCGGTGGGCAACAGCAAGGACGCGGTGTCCGACCAGGCGTTCATCAAGGACACCCTGGCACGCGAGCTGCAACCGCGTCGCGCTGACGTTTGAGTTCTGCGGCGCATCATTCGGGCAGAACGTTGGTCCGTACTCGCAAATACAGAAACCAAGGTAAACGCACCGAGGTCTTCCTCGTCCAGGAATTGCATCAGCTCGTCTTCACCCACGAAGAAGTCGACCCCGCGAGCATCTTTCTTGGTCTTTCCGGGGCGGATGTACGTGAACTTGTTTGACAGGCCGGTCGGCCTTGCAGACGTCCAGCCGCTCTTCTTCAGCTCACGCCAGCGGGCTTGAAAAGCCATTTGCTCCTGGCTGATCAAATTCTCAAATGCGAGGAAACGGGTGACAGAGAGAAAAAACTGTATTTGTTGATGCGGAATCAACTGGCTCGAGCGGAATCTTCTGATATTTGTTATTTTTACAAATGCATTTGCCAAAATAGATGGTAATATAAAAATGCCACTCTGTGAAGGGTTAGGCATGCTCCCCTTCCTTTCTTTGACTCCGAATTTGTATGTCAGCATACAAATTTTAAGTAGAGATTGCGTTAACTTGTATTATACACGTTAACATTTTTCAATAAACGCGTTCAGGGGGTTAAGTTGTGCAAGATGCGGGGTTAGCTGCAGAAATGGACGTCAGGTTTTACTTTTCTACAAGAAGCGGGGATTGAAATGGGTCCATTTGCGCAAAAGCGTTCGAGTTGGTTACGGTACTGCGTACCCTATACAAACATTAAGTGTAGGACCTCGAGTAACCTCCAGTTACAGTGTACCCAGTCCCCAGTACCCAATCAGACGAGTTGGCGCGCAAATTTCGGCTGCGAATGCTCCCAACGACGACGACGGCGACGGGCTCTCCGCGCCGGAGTGCGCCGCCTCCGGCCCGCGCGACGGACGAGGAGGACGAGGAGGAGGCGGAAGCCGACCCGCCGTCCATCACCGACGTGTTCGCCAACGTGCGTGGCCGCTGCCTGGCCGCGCAGACTGCCCGATGCGTCGCTGACGCGCCGTGCTCTTGCCGCAGATGCTCGAGATCAACGAGGACTTGCTCGCGGCAGCGGCCGAGTGCCACGCCGACGACGGGGCGGAGGGGTCCATCGCGTAAGTGAGTCGGCCCCGCAGCTGGTTTGCGCGCTGCAGCATGCGACGGGGACGCTCAGGGTCCGCTTTATGGTGGCGACAGGTACCAGCGGCTGCTGCACCGCAACTTGATGGAGATGGCCAACTTCATCGACTCGCGCTTCGGCGTGTACACCAAGAGCGCTAGCGGCGACGACTCGAGCAGCTCGGTGCGCGCAGTGCGTCTCTATACCCGCGAAGGACCGCTCTAATGCGCTAGTGCGAGCGTCGCAGGACTCGTTGGACGGCTTTGCGGACGACGAGCCGGTGGATTGGGGAGCGACCACTGCCGATCTCTCAGACGCCCTGGATGCCGCCGAGCCCATTGTCATTGCACGGAACGACGAGGAGCACGGAGGAGGCGATGGCGACTCGTTGTGGGCTCGTAGTAGTGAGGACAGCGCCGCAACGCCAGGGTCGAGCGCGCTGCTGGCCACGCTCGAGGCGGACGAGGTCGCCAAGGTGAAGCAGCGCAGCAAGAAGCGGTGGCTCAAGGCGCGCGAGCAGGTCATCGAGCAGGAGAGCGCGAGCGCGTCCCGCAACGAGGTCGCGGAGCGCATGGCGACGGTCACGGCCGGCATCATGAAGGGGGCGGTGCTGCTGCCTCCGCCGATCCCGCTGCTTCCGATATCCCTCCCGATGCCGCCTGTGGGAATCCTAGCGCCTCCAATGGTCAGCGAGGCATCCAACTCGGTAGCAAGCGCGCCGAGCGCTGAGCGCGAGAGCACCGGCGCTACTGCTGCGGCAAGTCCTGCGGTCGCTGTCGCTCAAGACGCACAACCAAGCGGATCAGACCAAGACGGCGTGCGGATACCTTCCAGCTCTGCACCCTCCTCGCCTTCTCCGTTCTCTTCGCAGGCCACGCCCGTCCCTACGCCGGCGCCAATACCGCAGCTTGGCGCCGAGACGCAGTTCTTCGCGCCACCGCAGCTAAGCAGCCTCGCGCCGTTCCTCCCGCTCGCCAAGATCGCGCTCCCGTCGACCCACTCGCTGGTGAACGTGCTGTACCCCGTCGCGGCGTCCGTCTACCCGCCGATCCAGCTCTCGACCGTCTGCTCCTTGTGCGCGCTGCAGCACAAGACGGTGCACGAGTGCCGCATGGTGCTCAAGCACGTGACGCCGCCGCTGCTGTTCGACCCCGCGGCGGTTCCCGGGCTCGGACTCGTCCAGTGGCCGCCGCCGCCCAGCGCGCCGCCCGCACAACCCGCAGCGGTCAACCGACAGCTCCTCGGTACGTCGCATTCGTCGCCTTGCTGGCTGTTTACCAGAGCTGACGGCGTCGATTGTGCTGCAGCAAAATCCTTCAAGCGCATGTGCGACGACTGCCGCAAGTGCCACTTCAGCGTCCACCGCTGCCGCACTGTTCTGCAACACATTGCGCCAGAGTGGCAGCCGACCGCGTCCGCGCCGGCAGCTCCGCGGCGGCGAAAGTCGGCGGCTTCTCGAAAAGGAGACGGCGCGAAGCCGGTATCATAGCGACGGCAGACAGCACGAATAGAGCCCAACGCCACGCAGCTCAAGGCGCCACTCGTGTCCAAAAGACCCCGATGGGATCGCCTTACGCTTTCACAACCGCCTACGGTCTTTCAACGACTCAAGACTGAAGCATGCAAGAGGAACTCGGCGCTTGGCGGCAGATACAGAGTCACCTCGTCGGCTCTCAAGCACCCAGCGCGCGATCACTACAGTCAGACAGCGACAGGTGAGCCGTGAGCGACATCAGAGACCACCGGAAAGCGGTCGGGAACGCACCTCCTCCTTGCCGTCCTCGCGCATCTGCTGCCGGCGCGCGTAGTACATGTCGAGCTGCTTCTTGGGGATCTTCTTCAGCAGCTCCTTGGGGAACGAGCGGAAGAGCGACCACGCCAGGTCGAGCGACTCGAAAATGTCGCGCGACTGGTACGGACCCTGCGCAATGAACTTGTTCTCGAACTTGTCCGTGAACTTGAGGTACAGGTGGTCCTCCAGCGACAGGGCCTCTTCACCCACGACGGCCTTCATGGCCTGCACGTCTTTGCCCGTCGCGTAACTCGCGTACTGCGTGCCAAGGAGAGGGAGGTGGCGTTAGCAAATCGATCCGTGGTCTACAGCGGTCACAAGAACGCAGACGCACCAACTGGTTTGACACAGAACTGTGGTCGTCACGCGTCATGCCTTCGCCGATGGCACTCTTCATAAGACGAGAGAGCGACGGCAGCACGTTGATCGGCGGGAAGATCTGACGGTTATGGAGCTGGCGGTCCACGTAGATCTGAACATCAAGCGTGCAGTTAGCGAGCTGGAACCAGCAATACCGTCGCCAGCGGGGACACGGTACTTGCCTGGCCCTCCGTAATGTACCCCGTGAGATCGGGGATCGGGTGCGTGATGTCGTCGTTCGGCATCGTCAAGATGGGCAGCTGCGTGATGGAGCCGTTGCGACCCGTGACGCGGCCAGCGCGCTCGTAAATGGTCGACAAATCCGTGTACATGTAACCCGGGTAACCACGGCGTCCGGGCACCTCCTCTCGCGCGGCCGACACCTCACGCAACGCGTCGGCGTACGAGCTCATGTCCGTCAGGATGACCAGCACGTGCAGGTCGCGCTCGTACGCGAGGTACTCGGCAGTGGTGAGCGCCAGACGCGGCGTGATGATACGCTCGATGGTCGGGTCGTTGGCGAGGTTCATGAACAGCGCCGTCTTCTGCATCGACCCACTCTCCTCGAAGTCGTTGCGGAAGAAGCGGGCCGTCTCCATGTTGACGCCCATGGCGCCGAACACGATGGCGAAGTTGTCCTCGTGCGAGTCCATCACGTCCTTGCGCTTGACTAGACCGGCCTGGCGCACGATTTGGGCGGCAATCTGTTGCAGGTCCACATCAAGACGCTCCGTAAGCACCGAAGCGATCGACAGCGCGGATTGCCGCCTGGACTGACCTCATTGTGGGGGAGACCGGCGGCCGAGAAGAGCGGGATCTTCTGGCCACGGGCGATAGAGTTCATGACGTCGATGGCCGAGATACCCGTCTGGATCATCTCCTTGGGGTAGTCGCGGCACGACGGGTTGATCGGCTGTCCCTCAATGTCCAGGTAGTCCTCGGCCACGACGGGCGGCGCTCCGTCAATGGCCTTGCCCGAGCCGTTGAATGCGCGGCCCAGCATCTCCTCCGAGATGGCCATCTTGAGCACGCTGCCCGTGAACTCACAGTGAGTGTGGCGGTTGTCGATGCCGTCCGTCCCCTCGAACACCTGCACGACGGCCTTGCTGCCCTGCACCTCGAGCACCTTGCCCTGGCGCTTCTCGCCGTTCGCCAGCGTCAGGTTGACGATCTCGGCGAACATGGGCAGCTGTCAGGAAGCCGCACGTTCAGCGTCAGCGTAAACGTCAGCGAGGCGGAGCAAGGCTCTCCTTCCTACAGATCCCTCTCTCTCGCCCGAAGCGCGTACCTTGACGCTCTCGAGAATCACCAGCGGGCCGTTCACGCCCGAGATCGTGCGGTAGTCTAGGGGAAAGCGCCGGCACCTGCGCGTTAGTTTCTCGGCGGGATCCTCCTCCCGGCGCGGCGCCGCGTACCGATGCGCGGCTCCACGAAGTAGTCGCGCACGACCGCCGCCGCGTTGGTGCGGAACATGTCCTCCGCCGTCACCATCGTCTCTCACAGCGACGCTTCCTCCTCCTGGGCGACAAGAAAGGCGCCGGCCGAGCTTTTGATATACTAGCAAACAGCGCGAAAGGATTTCCCGTTGGGATCTTCGAGCCCCCTGGCCGCGATCTTTTCTATACTTCCCGCAACACTTGAAGTTTGTATGGTGTAGCGATCCGATTAGAAGCCCCATGTGACTTTTGACCAATCAAACAGCGAAGAAGACGACTTATGACCAATCAAAGCCGTCGACGGTGGGAGCTATAACTCGCACGCTTTTGCTCCCAACTACACTTTGTTTAAGTGTGCCTATATATATATGATTCCAGTAGTACATCCACGAAAACATCCTCTCGACAAAGTATCCGTGCGGAGTGATGGTCGCGCGTGTTGAAGCGTTGGTGTCCGCGCAGTATACAAGGCGCAAGTGTTCATCCGTCCTTTCCCGACTGACGACGCGAGATGGCAGCCAGGCTGCCGGCGCTCGACCGCGGGCCCGTGGCGCTGCGGCGGCTGCGCGTCGAGTACGAGCGCGCGGTGGAGCGCGCGCTGGGCGCTGCAGCCGCGGACGCGCCGTCCCCCGCGCGCGTGGCGCTCGTGGTGGCCCCGCGGCTCGCCACGCTGCTCTCACACGTGTTCGTGGACGGGCTGGAGGCGCTCGCGCGCGGCCGCGTGGCCGAGTGCGTCGAGCTGGCGGACGACGTGGCAAAGGTCGCGAGCGGACACGTCGTCTACCTGTCGTTCGCGACCGCGGACGCCGTGCGGGACGTGGCCGTGCACGCGGTCACGCTGCTGGAGCACCGGCGCGCGCACTCGGTGGTCGTGACGCACCTCCACCTGTACGCGGCCGGCAAGTGGACGGCCATGTGCGACCAGGTGCTCGAGGGCTACGGCGTGAGCGAGTACTTCCAGATAGGCGCGCTGCCGCTCGGCTTCGTCCCGCTCGACGCCGACTTGCTCACGCTGGGCTACGACCGGTGCCTGTACGACTGCGTCGTCAGCGGGAACGCCAGCTGCCTCACCGACATGGCCATGGCGCTCGACATGCTGCAGCAGATCTACGGGGAGTTCGAGCAGATCAAGTACAAGGGCGAGCTGTCGATGCAGATCCTCGGCCATCTCGTGGAGCTGAACGCGTCGAAGCGCCTAGCTGCTGCTGCTCCGACTACAGACAGCGAGCCAGCCGGCAAAGCTAGCCGCCTCAACACGCTCATCATGCTGGACCGCAGTGTGGACTATGCATCAGCTCTGTCCACCCCTCTCACGTACGAGGCCCTGCTGGACGAAGTCATGAGCATCCAGGACGGGTTTCTGCCCGCTGTCGCTCCGGAGGTGGGGAATGGCAGGAATGACGCAGCAGTGGCCGAAGCCGGCGCGCCAATCGGACTCAACTCGACAGACAGCGTCTTTACTGAGATACGCAGCATGCACATCCACGCCGTCGCGCCGTCACTCAATGCACGTGCGACAGCGATTAAGGAAGCGTACTCCAGCTTTCAGCGGAATAGTTCGAGCGCAACGGCGGAGGAGATCCAAGCGTTTGTCAAGGAGGTGCCAAACATGAAGATAGCGCAACGACAGCTTGAGCAACATATCGACTTGTTGGAAACGCTGGAGAGCGTCACGACGTCGAAGCCCTTTCACGATGTGTGGCAACTCGAGCGAGCAATCATGGACGATGCGGACGACGTGCTGGACAAGCTTGAAACGATGATCTTTCGGCACGACGCGCTGCTGAAAGTGCTGCGAGTGCTTTGTCTGTACTCCGTCGTTAACGGCGGACTTGCAAGGCACGACCTCGAGCGAATGAAGCTGCATTTAGTAAGAGCCTACGGACACGAGCTCGTGTTCTCGTTCGACAACTTGGAACAGCTCGGGCTTCTGAACGAGCGATCAGCAGCGTCAACTCCAAAGAGCGAGACACACACCGACAACGTGTCTGCCTTCCGGTATGTGTCGGAGATGCTTGGCGTCATTGACCTGGACGTTGACATTCAACAGCCCAAGAGCGCTGCGTTTGTCACCGGCGGGTATCTTCCGATCTCGTGTCGGTTAGTGGAAGAGATCCTGAAGAACAAGGACTGGCGAGCAATAGACAGCGCCATGGAGCGCTTACCTGGCCCTCGAGCAGAGGTCCATCTCGCGGACTCGGTTGACAAGAAGCAGCGCAAGATGAAGCGACCTGTGATTGTCGTGTTCTTCGTGGGAGGAATCACATACCTGGAAGTTGCTGCGCTTCGTTGGATCGCGTCGTTTTGTAAGTATCTGCCAGTGGCTTCTTCGTTGCTGACGTGCATGCTATTCTAACGACTTGTGTCTGCATTCGGGTGCAATGACAGATCCAATCGAGTTAATCATCGCGACCACCAGTCTTGAGAACGGCAACACATTCGTGTCCAAGGTTCTCGAGCACTTGCCGTTGGCGACAAGATGACAGGACGAACCGCGACGCCGGCATCATGCACAAACATGTGATTATCTTGCTCGGAGCTGCCCTCGCTTATGGTTATCTGTTGTATCACCGCTCACTATGCTGTCGTGAATGCCAAAGGGAGCAAAGCACTCGGCAGTTGCTGCAAAGAGAAGCCTCCAAGTCGCGTCTTCACATGTGCGCTCGATAACTGTCACCAGTGGTCGTGTCCGCATCGCTGCCTGTGCGGCACTCGCCGCGGTAGTTGCGGCAGCTCAGCGGCTTATGCCCGGCGTACCCGGGGATGTTGTCGCTGTGGAACAGGCGCAACGTGTTGCGTGGCGTTGGGTGCAGCGACTCAATATCCTCTGGGCCATGCGCGTGCGCAACAACCTGCGGGCTGTGGAACGTCAGCGGCAAGAAGCCAGCATACCCTGGGATTTGGTTCGTATCGCGGCTCGTGCCAGGGTTCAGGTCGGACGTCGTCGTCGCCATGCCGCGCTTGCGCATGTACGGGCGGTCGCGCGGGTTACTGCCGTACGCACCGTAGTCAATGAGGTACGAGCTGTTGGGCGTGATCTTGGGCACAATCGCGCGCACCCCCTCGGGAGAGCTGCAAGTCCCTGAGGCTTCGCCCGAACTGCTGAAGGAGTAGCGCTTCTTGCCTCGAGCAGTCAGCTCCTGTTCGAACAAGTCGTCGACGTGGTCAACCGCCTGGCAAAAGAAGTCCCAGGTGATCCGGTCGCGCTGGCTGCCGCGACGCCGGTCAAAATAGCTCGTGAACGTGTCGGTGACCTGTTGGACCGCAGCGTCACCCAGCGCCAGCTTGAGCACCTTGGGGACGTCGGCGAGCTCGACCGTTGGCTGCGCTGCCTCGCTGTCAACCTGCGGATATAAAGTCTTCGGCTGGTCTGCCACGCGCAGAAACGCTTGCTCGTACTGCTCCAGCGACACGCCGAGCACGCGCTTCATCTCGGCGTCGAACGACGAAAAGTCGTTCAGGTACGTGCTGCTCGCGATAAAAAGCTTGCGCTCCGGAAGAATCTCGCTCGCGCTGACGCCGCGGCGGTCGGGGACTTTGTAGTCGCCTGGCTGCACTTGCTGGCCGCTCTGCATGACGATGGACTCGTGCGAGTGGCGGCCAACTCGGTTCTGGTGCGGCGGCGCGACGATCCGCGACCCCATCTTGGAAAACTTGGTTCCTCGCTGCTCGTACGTCTCGCCCGGCTTGAGCGTCGGACATTCCTGCACCGAGAACGACCGGAAGCCCTGGTACCCGGTCGTGCGCGACGCGCACATGACAGTTTAGTGGTGGGCGATGGGAGCCTCGGCGGGATGCGGTCGAGCTGGCTTGAGGGGAAAGAATCGAGGCAGGAAGCGCAGTCGTGGCGCGCTCCAAGGCATCAAGCACGGGCCGCACGCTATCTTTATCTGCGCGAGCCATGACCGTCGGTGGCAGCGTTCGGAGACTGAGCGGATCGGCGGCGCTTATTTTAGCCGCTTCAACCAGAGCAGGACTCCAATGGTGGCTGGCAAAGGGTGAATGCGGCACACCCAACAGATACCAACGCAGCAAGACGCCG
The DNA here is from genome assembly GCA_023338025.1 of Phytopythium oedochilum. NCBI lineage: Eukaryota > Oomycota > Peronosporomycetes > Pythiales > Pythiaceae > Phytopythium > Phytopythium oedochilum. Next base: position 9,421 of record JAADXX010000691.1, read on the forward strand.
GCACGATTTACAGGAACTGGAGCGCCAAAGAGCGCTCGTGGACGTGCTTATTATGGGCAACAGCGACGACAACCAGTCGCGAGATGATGGAGAGGAAGACGAGGTGCGTCCGCGCACCCATCGAGGGAAAGCAACAAGGCGGAAGGCGACGCTCCAAGCCCGAGAGCGCTGAGAGCGGCGCCGACCGACCGCGACCAACAAAGGCCGCCGTTGCTTTGCCTACGAGCTTTGCGCCCCCTTTGCCCGACTGACAAGGGCGAGCGTGGTGGCGCGGACGCGGCCTCGCTTCCTTTCACCGTCCGGCGCGGTCAGCTATGGCCCGTTGCAGCACCCGGCGCTCTAGTCGGTGTACTCGCACTCCTTGGGGAACGTGCAGCCCGAGCGGCGGATGACGACCTGCGCGGCCCAGTGGCCGGCGTTGACGCACTGCTCCACAGGGCGTCCGAGGGCCAGGCGCGACACGAAGCCGCCGACAAAGGCATCGCCGGCGCCGTTGGTGTCGACAATCTCCGAGGCCGCGAGCGTCGGCACGGGGAACTGGTAGAGCTCGCCCTGGTAGACGACGATCGTCGGGTCGGCGCCCTGCGTAAAGACGACCGTGCGGCAGCGCGCGCCAGAGGTCTTGGGCAGGCGCGCGAGCTTGAGCGCGACCTCCGGGAGGTCCTCGCCCCAGCCGTGCACCTTGCCGAAGGCCTTGGCCTCGTTCTCGTTGCCGAAGACAAAGTCGGCGTAGGGCACCGCGGCCATGAGCGGGTCCTTGAAGAACTCGACGATGAAGGGCGCCGACAGGTTGAGCAGGAAGATCTTGTTGTTCTCGTGCGCGTGCTCGGCGAGCTTCATGAGCGCCGGGGGCGACACGGTCAAGTGGAAGCCGGCCGAGTAGAAGAACTTGCCCTTGCTGATGATCTCCTGGCTGCGCGCGTCCTCGAGGTGGTCGTGGTGGAACTCGTTGGCGGCCGACAGGTCCGCGACGAGCGAGCGCTCCGAGTCGACGACGCAGACGGCGCACGTGCCCGTCTTGACCGTGTCGCGCTCGAGGTAGTGCACGTTGACGCCGTCGGCCTCGGCGCTCTCCTTGAGCTTCTGGCCGTACGCGTCCTTGCCGACGGCGCCGAAGAAGGACGTGGCCGTCGAGTTGTGCTTGTTGAGCATCCACTGGGCCACGCGGATCGAGTTCTGCGTCGCGCCGCCGGCCACGAACACGGGCTTGAACGCCGTCGTGAGCTCCTCGTACAGCGGCTTGTGCGTCTCCTCGGCCAGGATGGCGTTGTCCAGCTTGAGGCCGTACTTGTCCAGGAAGGCCTGGTCCACCTCGGCCGAGATGTCCAGCAGCGGGTTGCCCAGGCCCACGATCGCGTGGGTCAGGTGCTCCAGCTGCTGCTGCTCCGTCGCGGCGCTAGCGCTCATGGCTCGTGGAGGGGGAGGGCGGGAAGGGAAGGGAGGAAGGCGGCGGCGTCGCGGGCGGATCTAGGAATGGCTGACGTGGAGGGAACGGCGGAGAAGAGTTCATGGCGTTTTTCTGGCGCTTATCCGGACGATGAGTCATTTTATCCGGACTGCGTGTTCAGGCTGGCCAATCAGGACATCTGAAGAGCATCTTTTTCGCCAATCAAATGAAGAATAAGAACACGCTGAGAGCGGCAGCAGCCGATGGCCACCAGTCCACACAACTCCAGAACAACCAACGACCAGTCCAGTGCATTGCCGTCATACCGCCGAGCCGGGCGATGATCGCACATTGGCGCGTGGTCAACTCGGTCACCACACAGTGCCGCGCTCGTGCTTTGCGATGGAGTCGTCTCCGCTACTTGGGGACGCCTTCGTTGTGTAATACCAGGAGGTGGTCGAGAACAAAAAATCCAGAGAAGTGAAATCAAATTACAAGTGTTTCCGTTAGTTCCAAAGTTACTCTGGATCACCTTTCCCAGTACCCCCCTTCATCTTGATGTTTGTATGGATTCATGTTGATTTTCGGATACGGAGATCTCCTCGACGTTGAAGCTAGCCGAACACGGCCGGCTCTCGGAGCCCGGCGACCTCCAAGTGGCGGAGCTCGCGCTGCAGCGAGCGCTGCGACTGCGCCAGCGCCTGCGCGTACGCGACGAGCTGCTGCACCGCCAGCTGCAGCGCGTCGTTCTCGGCGTGCAGCGCGTCGGCGGTCGCCCGCGACTCGCTCGCGACGCCCTGGCACCGGTCCAGACACGCCGCGAGCTCCCGGCACTGCTGCAGCAGCCTGCCGCCTCGACACCCGCCCCGTTACTCATTGACCGCAAGGCGCGCGCAGCAAGAGAGCGCTCCAACTCGACGTACTCGCTGCGCTGGCACTGTTCGAGCACGAGGTCGCGCTTGAGCGAGGCGCTCGAGGCCACCGCGACGCCCTTGCGCTTCTCGCTGCTGCGGAGTGCGCCGGCCACGACCCGCAGCTAGCACAAGGCCACGCAGCGTGAGTCCAATGCGTCGGTGCTTATCGTCCAAGCGACACGGCATCCGACCTTCTGCCTTGCGGTGTCGAGACCAGACTGCAGCTCGCGGTTGCGCTTTCCGTACTCGCGCAGCGCCTGGCCGATGGCGGCCTCCCTGTGTTGTCAAGCGATTCATCAGTGCAGCCACAGAGCCTGCAGATCGATGCGAAGGACCTGTTCAAACCCACCGGTGACGCCCGACTGCGACCGCCTTACTCACGCGCTGGAGCTCGACGCAGAGCTTCGCCATGGCCGCGTCGATCGACGACAGGTGCTTCCGCATCGGGACGAACACGGCCAGCATGCGGCGGCGCGACTCGTCCAGCTCTCGGCACTGCTTCGCTACCTCGCAGCGCTCGCGACTGGCTGCTTGCAGCTGCTCCCGGTGGCTGGCAATGGCTCGCCTCGCGCGTTCAGCTCCCAGGTGACTCTGTTGAAGCTCCTCGCTCATCATGTTGAAGGACTCGCGCAGCTCCATCGACGCGTCTTCCCGTCGGCGGCACAGCGCGTTCGCGCGCGCGAGCTCGTCTTCGGCCTTGATGAGCGACTGGAGCAAGTGCGCGGCGTGGCGCTTGCTCTCCTCCCGCTCTGCATCGAGCGCGTCTCGGAGACGTCTTCGCTCCTTCTCCGTCTCCGTTAGGCGGACGCTTTGGGCCTGGAGCTGGCGATTGTCGCGATCTTCGCTCTCCTTCAACTCCTCCACCACTCGACTCAGCTCAGCGTTGCGCTGCTCGACCTCAACCAGTCGGCGCTGTTGGCTCTCCAGGTCCGCTCGGACGCCACGGCACTGCGTCTCCGCGTCTGTCTTCTCTTTCGATACGACAATCAGCTGCGCTTGGAGCTCGCGCACCTCTTGGCTGCTCTTCAAGAGCAGGTCCCCAACCTGCGCCGACGCGGCATGCTGCGCCTTCAGCTGGTCCGCCGCGAGGCGCTCGCGTCGTCGCAGCTCCGTGTTCTCATGGAGCAGTCGCTCGCGCTCTAACAGCACCACGGCTGCTCTCTCTATCGCCTCTGCCTTCGCGGCACTCTCGCGCGCGACCCGACTGCCCAGCGAGTCGACGTGGGTCCGCAGCGCCACAAGCTCGGCTCGCATGCTCTGGAAGCAGCGACGCTGCTCTCGCAGCTTCGCCTTGGCCTCGCGCGCCTTGGCGTCCCGCCTGCTGACAGCTCGCTGGAGCCGCTCGATCCTGCCGCAGATCTTGGCGTAGCGCTCGCTGTCGATCGGCACCACGTCGTCGGCGTCAAGGGCCGACACCGCGGACAGCGCCACCGAGACGGCGTCACTCTCGGCGACGCTGTCACCACCATCAGCGTCGCCTTCGTCCGCCACGTGGGCCCAGTCGCCGCGGTCGACGAGGCTTTGGAGCAGCGACGAGCTCGGTGACAGGGCGGGTCGAAGCCGCCGCTCGTCCGGCCGCGCCGGCCGCTTGTCGACGGCTGCTGTCCGCATTGGTCTCGAGCTGCGTTGGGCGGGGGGAGACACGCTCGCGACGCGCCTGTTAGCTGGGCGTGGCGCCCTTTCGACGGACGCATCGAGTGGCCAAGACCCGGCGGGTATCGACACAAGTCACTGGTTGAAGTGTGGGGAGCCAGACCAAGGCTTCCTTCGTAATAAACCCATCTCTCCTCGTCTACCCATGCAGTATATGCGACACTTTACCTCGCATTTCGTAATTTCCGGCAATTATCAGCACGGGAGGGGGAGTTTTTGGCGTCGGTGGTGGGCGCCGAAGGCAAAAGAGAAGACGCCGGCCGCGTACGAAGGACGTGCGTCGCCTTCCTACGACTACTGGGGGCGTGCGGACGAGCAGCGGACGAGCAGCGGACCGAGATGGACGGCCTGGGCATCGTGTACGAGCAGGAGGAGCCGCTGGCGGACGCGGTGGCCGCGGCGCCCGCGCCGGTGGATGAGGCGGAGGACGACGAGGAGCTGCGCGCGCTGGCGCAGGACCCGGACGCGGCGCTCGGCACGGCGGCGGGGGCCCCAGCGTCGGTCTTGGGCGCTGGCGCCGGCCCGGAGACGCACCAGCCGGCCCCGCAGCCGCCACAGCAGCAGCAGCAGAGCGAGGCGCCCGCGTACCACGAGCAGCAGGCGCAGGCGCAGCCGTACGGCGGGTACGCGGACTACGGCGCGCAGCAGGCGCACTCTGGGCAGGCGTTCGACGCGAGCAAGCCGCCGGCCAAGCTGTTCGTGGGCGGCGTGGCCTGGGACACGAGCGAGGACACGCTGCGCGCGTACTTTGGCAAGTACGGCGCGCTGACGGACGCGGCGCTCATGAAGGACAAGTTCACGGGCCAGCCGCGCGGCTTCGGCTTCGTCACGTTCGCGGACCCGGCAGGTACTTTGGCTCTAATGGCGCTGTCTTGTGCTAGGCGTCGCCCTCCGTCCTCTCTCTCTGTCTGTGTGTGTGTGTGGGGCGGAGCGCTGGGAGCTGAAGGAGGAGGAGGAGCGGCGAGGCGCCCGACCGAGTCTAACGCTGTCCGCCGTGCTGTCTCTTTGTCTCTTCCGTAGCGATCGACCGAGTGCTGGAGGAGTCGCACACGCTAGATGGCAGGTCGATCGAGGTTAAGAGGGCCATCCCGAGAGATAGGACGCCCCATAGGTTAGTACTGCTGCTTGTCCTTGGGTTCGGACGGTCTGGTGAGAGGAAGGAGGAGCACTTGGAGAGAGAAGCCAGGAGGACAAGGAGGAGGAAGGCAGAGGACAGGAGGACGAGCAGGAGTTCAAGCCGAGTAGGCGGCGGCGCCGAGCCTTGGCGCGCGAGCCGCCAGCGCCAAAAGTTCAACACGAAGCCCCGCGTTTGCCCCCGAGCCAGCCGCCCGTCTCCCTCTCCGACGGGCGAACCCCCGGCGCCGCGACTCCTTCTCTCTCACGCGCGACGCGTTGCCCAGCGTCGCCATGGCGACGCGGCGCTCGGGGCTTGGCCGTCGACGGTACCGGCTTGTCTAACCCTTGCGGCTGTGATTGTTCTGTGGCGATGTCCATCCACAGCGACTACCGCGGTGGCGGCGGTGGCGGCGGCGGCGGCGGATGGCGCGGCGGAGGTGGCGGCGGCGGCGGCGGCGGCTACGGAACCGAGGCCTCCTCCAAGAAGATCTTCGTCGGCGGCTTGGCGCCGTCCGTCTTGGAGCCCGACTTCCGGCGGTACTTTGAGGAGTATGGCCGCATCACGGACGCCGTCGTGATGATTGACCGCGAGACGCAGCGCTCGCGCGGCTTTGGCTTCGTCACGTTCGATGACGAGGCGTCGGTCGCCGAGGTGATCAGCAAGTCGCACGAGATCCACGGCAAGACGGTAGAGATCAAGCGCGCCGAGCCCAAGGAGGCTCGCCCGGGCGGCGGCGGTGGTGGTGGCTACGGAGGCGGCTACGGCGGTCGCGGCGGCTATGGTGGCGGTCGTGGCGGTGGCTGGCGTGGCGGTGGCGGTGGTGGCGGCGGC
>JAADXX010000692.1:0-15315 GCA_023338025.1 Phytopythium oedochilum
CTGGCGCCGTGCGTCTGCGCTTCGACCGATGCGACTCCAGTGCAAGGATTGCCAGCAGCATCGACGCTGTTGGTATTAGGGGGTGCCTCCCCCCAGGAGACCTGCCAGCAGTGAGCTTCGGCTCGCTGCGGTGTTATAGGCCCAAGGAACCCTAGGATAGCCTAGAGATAGGAGATTCATAGGACCAGAGGCGATATGTCGGATATCAGGACTTGAGCTCTTTATGGCTGGATTCTGACCTCCATTCATGGGCGAAGCGCTCGGCGAGCGCTCTGTCGCCTCACTTGGGAAGTCGCCGCGAGATCAGCAAGCGGGTCCAGTAGTTCCCAGCGACAGCAATGGAGACGCCGACGCCCACCAAGCACACTGGCAGCGTGCGTGAAGCGCAGGGATGGACAGGTCGCGTCGTCGACTACTCGGTGCGCACGGAGCGCGTGGCGCTGAACGCGTCGAGCGACCGGCTCTGGCTGCGGCTCGAGTGCACGCTGGACCAGCCGATCCCCGACTCGCTGCTCGGCCACTCGGAGTTCGTCTGCTTCAGTCTGCCGATCGGCGGGATCTGGAAGCGCCAGCGGCTGCTGAACGGCAACCGTACGATCATCTTCGTCGCGCACAAGCGGTTCCAGGAGCCAGGCGCGAGCTCTGCCGACGCTCTCAGCGGCAGATCGGCCACGTCCGCGTCGACATCGTCGTCATCTTCTCTGTCGGCATCATCTACCGGCTCCGGAAAGCTGTATCAGCAGGAGCCGCCGCAGTTCGCGGACCCTGCTGCAGACGCCTTGTTCGGGTGGGAGATGCAGCTCGGCACGTGGGAGTCGTCGCTGCACTGGTTTGCGATGGACGCGCGGCAAATGGTGCGGCCGCCCCACTCGCGGCCCAGCATCTCCATGAAGCTGTTTGCAGGCTTCGCGCCGGTCGAGCTGCGGCTCGCCGTGCACGGCATCACGGCGGTCGACATTGCCGCGCAGTGCTTTACAGCGGATGTGGCGTGGGAGCTCACGGTGCCCGCGGTCACCATGACGCTCGAGGAGCACGTCCACCGCGAGCTGCTGGCGCTACTCGACTTCAACCAAGACGGCATCGAGCTGCTCAATGCCGCCGCTGTGCACTCCGAGAGCCCGGTGGCTATGACGCCGGCGCGTGCCTCCGACTACGTCTACGACTTTGTGGACCCGTCCGGGCTGGTCCGGAGGCGGCGCGCGCGTGTGTTCCACGTCAAGTACAGCCGCCGTGTCGTCGCGACCTTCAACGAGGAGATGACCATGTACTACTTCCCGTTCGACCAGCAGAAGCTCACGTTCACGCTGGACCTCGCGCGCGCGTGGCACCCGTTCGTGCGCGTCATGCCCGCACCGGTGGACACGGCGAGCTTCGCGTTCCAGCACTTCAAGCTGAGCAACGTGTTCGACGTTGTCTATGGCGACAAGGTGTTCGTGGGGAACGTGACGAACGCAGGCGCGAGCAAGTCGGTGCGCTTCGAGCTCATGCTGGAGCGCCGGAGCGGCTACTACCTGACCAACATCGTCATCCCGGCCGCGGTCCTGACGTACATGTCGTTCATCGCGTACGCGCCGCTGTCGAACGGGGACCTCATGGACACGAGCTCGCGCCTGCAGATCGTGACGACGCTGCTGCTCACCTGCGTCACGTTCAAGTACAACATCGCGTCGCTCATCCCGCAGGTCTCGTACTTCACGTGGCTTGGGCAGTACCTCTTCTACTGCTTCATGGTCATGTGCGTCGTCGTGTGGGAGAACGCCATGTTCCCGCTGGTCGTCAAGAACATCCGCTCGTGGCCGTCCAAGTGGCACGAAGGCTACTTCCTATGGCTATCGTTCGGCATCTTCACGTTCGGCAACCTCGTCTGGGGCGTCTGGGTCTGGTGGTTCGTCAGACTCCGCGCGAGCCGAGCGCGCGTACTGGTGCTCGTCCACGAACACCTTCGCGTGGTCGCTCCGTGGCGGATCCCGCTCGCGCGGAAGCACGAGGCGCTTATGGCGTACCTCGATCGGCTCCGGATCCGCAAGCGGCTGCTGCCGAAGATCAACGCCACCGACGGCAGCGATCTGTTCGTCGTGCTGCCCAGCGACTCGCTGACGGAGGAGGAGAAGCTCGCCAAGGCGCGCGAGACAGCGTCGGGTGTGCTCCACAAGCACGCCAGCGACAACGCGGACGCGATCCAGGACCACTTCCGCGAGTTCTTTGCTGCTAACTTCGTCGACATCCCGGTGCCGTCGCCCACCGCCACAACGCCGACGAGCGACAACTCCATCTACTCGCGCATCGGCTCGCTGACCGACGAGGTGTGACGGCCACGGTCCACGCAGCAGTAGCAGTCAGGCATACAACACAACACGAGGTCCATGGACTTGGTCATTGCCTATAGTGTATTGGCAAGTTGAAGTGGTCAACTTGATCAGGTGACCCACACATCGCCGTTCAGGATGCTGATTGGATGTTGCCCATCTCATTTATCCAATCAAAACGCGATAAATATCGTATAACACTTTATTTTAACCAATCATATCCGTCCATCATCCCTGCGATCATGTTGAACGCGCCCCCCTTGTTTCCGCACTTTTCGATTCCCAGAGCCAAGAAGAAGACGAAGAAGAGCGAGCAAGCGACTCGCCGAGCGATTGCGATGCCGCGCGTGTTCCGCTTCGCGATCGACCGCGGCGGGACCTTCACGGACGTGTACGCCGAGATGGACGTGCTGGGCGCGGACGGCGGCGTCTCGAGCGTCGAGCCGCGCGTCATCAAGTTGCTGTCCGAGGACCCGGCGAACTACCCAGACGCGCCACAGTAACGGCGTTGTAGACTCGCGCTGCAGCGGCGGAAGCGTACTTACGGCGTGCGTGAGTGTCCAGGGAGGGTATTCGACGCGTGCTGGAGTTCATGACGGGCGAGCCGCACCCGCGCGACCGGCCGGTGGACACGTCCCGCATCCAGTCCATCCGCATGGGTGAGTCGCGAGCCTCTGCTATAGGCTTGCTTAGGCGTGCCTTCTGACCGTGACTCACGTTACAGGCACGACGGTCGCGACGAACGCGCTGCTGGAGCGCCAGGGTGAGCGCACGGTGCTCGTGACGACCAAGGGCTTCCGCGACTTGCTCTACATTGGCAACCAGTCGCGGCCCAAGATCTTCGACCTCGAGATCCGCACGCCTGATGTACGGATGGGGGCACATGAGGTCAGGCTGGCGAGTCGTGGTGCTGACGGGTGTGTGTGATGCCTCTGTGCTTGCAACTCAATAGATGCTTTACGAGTCGGTCATTGAGGTCGACGAGCGCCTGCACATCGTCAGCGACAAGGAAGAGCGACTCGACGGCGATATCAAAGGCGTCAGCGGCGACTACATCCGTGTTGCCAAGCCTCTAGACGCGGAGGCGTTGAAGCAGCAGCTGCAGGTGCGCGACGCTTTACTACGCCAATGAGCGATTGCTCGATCGATCCGTATGGCTCATGTCCCCGATGCGTTAATAGGCCGCCAAGGACAAGGGCATCCAGAGCGTGGCGATCGTGCTTCTGCACTCGTACACGTTCCCGAAGCACGAGCTTGACGCGCTCAAGGTGGCGGAGGCGATTGGCTTCGAGCAAATCTCGCTCTCGTCCGAGGTCATGCCGATGATCAAGGCCGTCCCACGCGGCTTCACCACGTGCGCGGACGCGTATCTGACGCCTGTCATCAAGACCTACGTCGCCTCGTTCTCCGCCGGTTTCGACGAAGGACTCGACGACGTCAAGATCAGCTTCATGCAGAGCGACGGCGGCTTGGCGCGAATGAAGCACTTCCACGGTCATCGCGCCATCCTTTCGGGACCAGCAGGCGGCGTTGTCGGCTACGCGCGAACGACGCGGCCACCTACCTCAGATACTTCGTCGTCGGCTCACCCAGCGGTGATCGGCTTCGACATGGGCGGGACATCGACGGATGTGTCCCGATTCGATGGCAAGTTCGAGCACGTTCTTGAGAGTGTCACGGCGAACGTCCCCGTCCGCGCACCGCAGCTGGACATTCAGACGGTCGCTGCTGGCGGCGGCTCTCGACTGTTCTACAAGAACGGCATGTTCATCGTTGGTCCAGAGTCGGTGCGTGCCCACCCTGGACCGGTCTGCTACCGCAAGAACGGGTTCCTGAGCGTGACCGATGCGAACCTGGTCACTGGCCGCATCCTGCCCGACTTCTTCCCCAAGATCTTTGGGCCGAACGAAGACGAGCCTCTCGACGTCGATGGCTCGCGCCGAGCGTTTACTGAGTTGATGAACGAAATCAACGCCAGCCTAGCGGGCACGGACGCTCCGTCGTACTCTCTTGAAGAAGTTGCCTCGGGCTTCCTTCGCGTTGCCAACGAAGCGATGTGTCGGCCGATCCGCAATCTGACCCAGAACAAGGGATTCGATATCAGCACGCACATTCTTGCGTGCTTCGGCGGCGCCGGACCGCAGCATGCTTGCTCCATCGCCAAGGCGCTCGGTATGTCCAAGGTGTACATCCACCGGTACAGCGGGATCTTGTCGGCGTATGGACTCAGTGTCGCGGACAGCGTGGTGGACAAGCAGCGGCCGTCATCGGCAGAGTACTCCGCGGCGAACAAACCCGCGCTGGTGTCAGCGCTTAGCCAACTGGCGGAAGACGTACAGAGCGAGCTCGTGGGTGATGGATTCAACCGCGAAGACATTCAGCTGCAGTACTTCTTCAACATGCGGTACGAAGGCACTGACAATGCGGTCATGACTCGCGGCCCAGTCGGTGATAAGGGCGTGGCAATCGCCAGCAACGCCGAGCAGTTGCTGGCCTTCGACTTTGAGGCCTCGTTCGTCAAGAAGTACCAGCGCGAGTTTGGGTTCGTCCTTCAGAACCGCGCGATCATCATTGACGACGTTCGTGTGCGTGGGACGATCTCCCCCGACCTGGTTGATGCGGCGACCACTGGCTCGAGCGCAAACTCGGGCGGCTTGACAGAGAAGTCTGCCCCGCACTCGCAGACAACGTTCTACTTCGCTGATACAAAGCTATGGGCGGATATCCCCGTGTACCTTCACGAGGAGCTGTTGCAGCACCCAGGTGCCAAGTACTCTGGCCCTGCAATCATCATGCAAGGCACGGCGACAGTCGTGATCGAGCCGAGCTGGCAGGTGCAAGTGCTCAACTCTGGCGATTTGTTCCTCACGTTCGCGGGCGAGAACAAGTCCCCAGTGCTCCAGCAAGCGACTGAAGTCGTCGAGCCGTCGCAAGTGCCGCTCGACTCCATTCAGCTCTCTGTGTTCTCGCACCGCTTCATGGGGATCGCCGAGCAAATGGGCCGGACGCTCGCGCGGACTTCGGTGTCGGTCAACATCAAGGAGCGCCTGGACTTTTCCTGCGCGCTGTTTGGCCCCGACGGCGGGCTTGTTGCGAACGCGCCGCATTTGCCCGTTCACCTCGGTGCGATGCAGCAAGCCGTTCGTCACCAGCTGAAGTACTGGGGCGACGACTTGGTCGATGGCGATGTCCTGGTATCGAACCACCCACAGCTTGCAGGTGGCAGCCACTTGCCAGACATCACGGTCATCACGCCCGTGTTCACCAAGGCGTCGAACAGGATCGAGTTCTTCGTCGCGAGTCGCGGGCACCACGCCGACATTGGTGGCATCGCGCCGGGCTCGATGCCTCCCTTGTCCAAGACGCTATCGGAAGAAGGCGCGGCCATTATTGCGTTCAAGCTGGTCGACGGCAAGACGGGCGAGTTCAAAGAGAAGGAGATCACGGACATTTTGCTGCAGAAGGGCTTGCTGGACGACGCAGGCAAGCCGCGGATCGGTACGCGGAACCTGCGCGACAACCTGTCAGACCTGAAGGCGCAGGTGGCGGCGAACCAGCGCGGCGTGGTGCTCATGAACGAGCTGTGCGTCGAGTACTCGCTCCCCGTGGTGCAGGCGTACATGACGTACATCCAGCAGGCGGCCGAGCTCGCGGTGCGCAACATGCTGCACGAGTTCTCCCTCGCCCAGGAACTCCCCGAGGTCGGCAGCGTCTCAGCGGAGGACTTTATGGACGACGGCACCAAGATCGCTCTGCGCATCACTATTGATCGCCGCGACGACTCGGCCGTGTTCGACTTCACGGGCACTGGCCCCGAGGTGTTCGGGAACGTCAACACGCCGCCCGCCGTGACGTACTCGGCCATCATTTACTGCCTGCGGTGCCTTCTTCCAGGCGAGGACCTGCCGCTGAACCAGGGCTGCTTGACGCCCATCCACGTCATCTTCCCGGAGAACGGCAGCATCCTGAACCCGAGCGCGAACGCCGCCGTCGTCGGCGGGAACGTGCTCACGAGCCAGCGCATCACGGACGTGATTCTCCGCGCCTTCAGCGCGTGCGCGGCGTCGCAGGGGTGCATGAACAACCTGACGTTCGGCAGCGCGACGCTCGGCGGGTACTACGAGACGATCGCGGGCGGCGCTGGCGCTGGCCCGAGTTGGCACGGACGCAGTGGCATCCACACGCACATGACGAACACGCGCATCACGGACCCGGAGATCCTGGAGAAGCGGTACCCGGTCACGCTGCGCGCGTTCCACCTGCGCGAGGGCTCGGGCGGGCACGGGCGCTTCCGCGGCGGCGACGGCGTCGTGCGCCAGCTCGAGTTCCTGCAGCCCATGACGGTGAGCATCTTGTCGGAGCGCCGAGCGTTCCAGCCGTACGGACTCGGCGGCGGCGAGCCCGGCGCGCGCGGGATCAACCTGCTCACGCGCGCGGACGGCCGCGTGCTCAACCTGGGCGGCAAGAACACGGTCGACGTGGCGCCGCACGAGGTCCTCACGATCTACACGCCCGGCGGCGGCGGCTACGGCGCTGAGTAAGGCGGTGAAGCTGGCGCGCCGACAGCAAACATGGTACGGTCGATGGATGGTGGATCTCGGCTTGTGTCGGTCCATAGTTACTGTGCTCTCTACGCTGTTTGCTGTTCGTCTACAGACCCTCGCCCTCGCCCGCCTTGTCGCCGCTGGCTGCCGCGTCGCGCTTGCCTCTGCGCTTCTTCCCGCGCGCCGACGCGAGGTACGCCTCCATCTCGGCCTCGAGGTCTTCTCTGACCAGTGCGCTCCGCTCCTTGGCGCTCTTCCTGGCCGCCTTGCTACTGCCGTCGGCTCCCGCGCGCGGGTGGATCGCATGCAGGCAGTAGCGCTCGCTGTGGCCGATGCCGCCGCAGTTGGAGCAGATCATGGGCAGCAGGCAGTTGCGCGCGACGTGGCCGCGCTCGCCGCAGTTGCGGCACACGCGGTCCGCGTCCTTCTGGCGCCGCAGCAGCTGCTGGAACTTGCGCTCCTTGGCGCTGTGCCCGTCGAGCGCCTCGAGCTGGTGTTCGTAGTCCAGCGCCTCATCTGGCACCTCGAGCAGGCGCAGCCGCACGCTGCGGCTGATGGACGCGCTGCGCCGCCGGCTCTCGCGCGACGGACGCCGGTGCGTCAGCCGCCGCGCCAGCCGCGCGCGTCCCAAGGCGTCCAGCCCGTCCTCACCCTCGCCGTCCTCATCCTCACCCTCTTCGCCGTCCTCATCCTCGCCGTCCACGTTGCCGTCCACATCGTCATGCTCGTCATCGCTGTCCGAGTCGCTGTCGCTATCCGAGTCGCTGTCATTGTCCGCGTCGCCTCCGTCCGCGTCCTCGATCGAGCGCCCCGCCTTGTCCTGGGCCTCGGCCGCCTCCATCTGCGCGCGGAACTCCTGCGAGTGTTGCAGCAGCCGCTCGAACGCGTTGAGCTCGCCGTTGACGCGCTCGCCACCGCCCTTGAGCTCGTCGTCGCCGCCCGTCGAGAACGCGCGCAGCTGCGAGGAACGCGCGGTCGCAGCTGCCACAGCCGCCGCCGGACGCCCCGCCGCCCGCCGCAGCACCAGCGCGCGCGCCATGAGCCGCCTCGGCGCCAGCATCTCGCTCTGCGCCTTCCTTCTAGCCTGCCGCTTGCTCGGTCCTCAAGGTCAGGAATGCATGGTGGCCAAAGACCTCATGCCGGAGGCATTTTTATTGGGTGGAAATCATAAAATACAGTGCTTTCATTGGCTGAAATGGACACTCACACACGCACCCTTCCACTCCTACAAAGTGCGAAATCGGAAGGAGCGGGGTCGTGTACGGTACCTCTTTTTGCCTAGGAACAACAAACAACCAGGGGAGCGAGCCGCGCAATCGATCCGCCCCGAGGAGGAAGGAGCAGCGACCAAGCGCGCGCGTCACGGGCGTCTAGAGCGGACGCGCGGGCGATAGGCGGCGGCGGACGGTAGCAGACGCACAGAGGAGGAGGCGGCGGCCCCGCCCGTGGTTCTCCCGCCGCGAACGAGCGCGTACGAGCGCCGCGAGCGACCGACCCGGATCGCCCAACCCCCGACCCGACCCGAGCCTTTCGGCGCAGCTTTTGACGCGGCGGCCATGAGCCTGCTGGCGTCGCGCGTGCTGCCGACGGACGTGGAGATCCGCGACGTGTGGGCCACGAACCTGGAGGAGGTGATGACGACGATCCGCGAGGTGGTGCGGCGCAACTGCTACGTGGCCATGGACACGGAGTACCCGGGCGTGGTGGCGCGGCCCATCGGGTCGTTCACGACGTCGACGGACTACCAGTACCAGACGTTGCGCTGCAACGTGGACCTGCTGCGCATCATCCAGCTGGGCGTGGCCTTCTTCAACGAGGACGGCACGTACATGAGCGACCTGCCCGTGTGGCAGTTCAACTTCCGGTTCTCGCTGAGCGAGGACATGTACGCGCAGGACTCGATCGAGATCCTCAAGCAGGCGGGCATCGACTTCCCCAAGCACGAGGAGATGGGCATCGAGGTCGCGCGCTTCGGCGAGCTGCTCGTGCCCTCGGGTCTCGTGCTCGGCGACAACATCAAGTGGGTCTCGTTCCACGGCTCGTCGGACTTTGGCTACCTGCTCAAGGTGCTCACCTGCGCGCCGCTGCCGGCCGAGGAGGAGACCTTCTTCGACCTGCTGCACACGTACTTCCCGTACACGTACGACCTCAAGCACGTGGCCATGGACTTTGACAAGATGGGCGGCCTCAGCCGCCTCGCCGAGGACCTGCAGGTCGAGCGGATAGGCACCATGCACCAGGCCGGATCGGACGCGCTGCTCACGGCCGCCACCTTCTTCAAGATGGTCGAGGTCTTCTTCGACGGCAAGGTCGACAACGCCGCCAAGTACTCGGGCCACCTCTACGGACTCGGCAGCAGCTCGGGCTACATGGGCTGAGCCCGTAGCGACGGCGTAGGAGGTAGCAGCAGCAGCAGCAACAGCATCAGTTCACACACTGGGAGCGACAACAACGGGTCGGTTGGTGGTAGAAGAGGGAGCGTGGCTTGAGCGATCGATGCCAGTGGATCAAACGCGAGGGTCGGATGGTGGAGAGAAAGAATACACGAACGTGTAGAGACCTCGCACTCCCGAGTGTTCGCTTGTGCAGCGCAGCATTTCGACAGCGGAGGACGATCAGAAGGGGGAGGCAGCGCCATGACACCTGTGGATGAAGATCGCCATTGCCTATCAAAGGAGGGGCTAGCCTAGCTCAACTACTCACACCGTCACGAACTGCGGCTGCAATGCAGCCCGGCGGCTCAGTTCTTCTGGATGAACGTCACGAGGTCGTTGATCGAGCCCGACTTGACGCTGCACTTGGCGAACGTGACGGCGCAGGGCGCGTCGACGTCGAACGTGAAGGGCGATCCCTCGCGGCCCACGGGCACCTGCGACAGGTCCTGCTCGTCGTCGCCCTCCGTCTCGAGCGACGAGCGCGTCTTCTTGAGCTGCGTCAGCTCCTTCTCGAGCGCGCTCTGCACGGCCTGCGGGCTGGCCGCGCCGGCGGCGTCGCTCTTGTTGCACGCGATCATCATGGGCGGCGCGTCGTCGTTGATCTTCTTGCTCGAGAAGATGTCGTACAGGAACCTACGCGCCAGCTCCACACGTCAGCCATGATAGACCCATACATACACAGACACAAAGCGGATGCGGCGCGTACTCGGCGGCCTTGCGGAACGAGGGAGCGTCCGACGCGTCGACGAAGAACAGGATGCAGCCGGCGACGGGGTAAAAGTCCGACACGCGGCTTTAGAGCGAGCAACATAGCGAGCGAGGAGGAGCGTCAGAGTAGAGCATAGCATAGCAGTCAAGCCAGGGACGCAGCAGCCAGGGAGACCGACGTACGAGCGCAGGCGCTCGTGGCCCGGGTAGTCGACGACCGTGAGCTCGGCGTCGAACTTGGCCGGGTTGTACTTGGGGTGCACCTGGAAGCGGAAGGTGGCCTCCTTCATGGAGCTGACCGTCTCGACGAACTCGCCGTCGCGGATGGCGTGGAAGAACTGCGTCTTGCCGGCGTTGCGTGGGCCGAGCAGCAGCGCCATCTTGTGCTTCTTGCCGTTCCAGCTCACGCCGAGGCCCTTCATGTGCAGGAAGAAGCGCACGACGAGCACCACGTACAGCACGACCAGCGCGCCGGCGATCACCACGAGGTACGTCGGCGCGTTGTACACCTTGTGGCTCAGCGCGGCCTGAATGAGCTCGAACATGGTTGCCGCACTGTACTGGATACTGCTGCTGCTGCTGCTGCTGCTGCTGCTGCTGCTGCTGCTGCTGCTGCTGCTGCTGCTGCAGGCGGAGGACGCGTCGAAGCCTGCGGGGAGAAGCGGGGAGAAGCGGGAGTGGCGGCCGAGAGACTCGAGAGACTTACGTGTCGTCGGGCTGAGGGGGTTCGGAGTGAGCGACTTTGCGCTCAAATTCAACCAACAGACGAGGAATCAATCAAGTTAGGACCCGAAAGCGGAAAGTGGAAGCGTCTTTCGCACCCACTTCTGGCGTTTAGGAGTTGCACGATTACAGCAAAATTGGGTGCGATGGGCATAGAGAACTCACTTGGGGTTTGTATAGACGATTACAAGAGGGCTCGTACCGGTTTTACTGTAGTACCGGTACGGACGGATGGTCGGTGTGTCCCACAATAAAAGGCAACTTGCTGTGGAATGTTGGTCACCGAACGTTCTCGATTGCGATCTTCAATCAGTACTTCTATTAATAAAGCCTTCCAGGTTAGTTTAGGAGTCGCGTACTAGGCAAGACACGTCCAACACCGTCAAGTTCGAACGATGTCATGGCTTTCTTTCAGTTGCTCGGCTTGGAGCAGCTCAATGGCACGCCAATGCAACGGCTGGCGGTGTCGAATCAGCGTGGCAGCGTCAACTTCGCTCGCGCTGAGCCGCAAGGCGCGCGTCATTGGGCTCCGTCCCCCCCCCTTTGCCTTCGAGATGGAGCTTGTAGCGCTCCGAACTGCTAATGTCCTTCACATATAAGTCGTCGACGTAAGAGCGCTTGACCGGCGGTCGATGACCTCTGGGGTAACATCATTTCGACCGCCACGCACACGCTGGGCGGGCGCTGTTGTCATTGATTTACTGTAGAAGAACTTAGCAGTACGAAGGCGCGGTCGTCACCGACTCGTCGGAAGCCGCCAATGCCTCGGTCGTCGTCGGGGCCGCCGTGGTGGTCGTCGGGGTCGCCGTGGTCAATGCCGGGGCTGAGGTGATCGTAGCAGCGGTCGTCGTGGTCGGCGCCTCGGTCGCCGTCGTGGTGTCTGTCGACTCGATCGAGGCGGCAGCCGAGGTGGAGGTGGTTGCAGTGGTGGTGCTCGTGGAAGCCGACGAGCCGCCCAGCGCCGCGAGGTAGTCCGAGCTCTTGAGCACGCGGTCGTACGTGTAGATGCCAAAGTGCTTTTCGAGCTCCACGCTCATGCTGTCGTCGTCCGGGCGGCGATCAAAGATGTCGAACCAGAACTTGGGCGAGCCCTCGGCGCCCGTGCCCGTCCATGCCGCGACAGCCTCAAAGTACCCCACCGAGCCCTCCAGCGACGGCGTGATGTCGGGCGAGAGCGACGACGGGGCGCCGGCGGTCGGGAAGCCCGTCTCTGTGAGCAGTATCTTGTCGACCGAGAACTTGGCGGCCATCGCGTTCCACTCCGAGTCCAGAAGGGCCGTCGGGTTGCTCGAGTCGTAGCTGTTGTCGAAGAACGGGTAGATGTTGACGCCGAGGATGTCGAGGTTGTTGGCCAGCTCCGTCGTCTGCGCGTCGTAGGACGCGTCCAGGTACTCCGTGATGCGCTGGACGGTGCCGAACTTGACGCTCGAGGCAGCGTCGCCCAGGCTCGCCTTGATGGACGAGACGATGTCGAGGATGTTGGTCGACGTGAACCCCTGGTACAGGTTCTCGTTGCCCACAAGGATCGCTGCGATTGCGTCCGGGTACTCCTGCACAGCCGCGACGGCCGCGTCGATCTGGTCCTGCTGCCAGCTGTCCGTCGTCATGTACACGCCCAGGTACAGCTTGACGCCGTGCCTGGCCGCGAACTGCGCGACGCCCACGCCGTAGAAGGATGTGTAGTACGTGCGCGCGTAGCCAAAGTGCTCGGCGATGAGCGCCATGTCCGTGTCCATGGACTCCTCGAGCGCCGTCCCGTTGAACGCCTCGGAGGACGTCAGCGGGTACGCGTACGAGTGCATCGGGCTGTACGTCGTCGCCATGTACGTGTCGGCGGCGACGGCACTGAGGCCGGAGACGGCCACCGCCACGCTGAGCGCAATCTTGGAGATCGACAGCATGCTCGTAGCTCTGTTCGAGGTTCCGGACGTGCTTGAGGACTCGGAACGCCGCACCGACGCAAAACTGGAAGTGAGCTCATGACTTTGGAGATCCGTGTGTCCTGACAGGTCTGTCAGCGACCCAAAGGCCGAACGGAAGCCGGTCAGCCGGTCAATGGCGCGTCAGGCGAGAGAGTGGCGACGGGACTATTTACAGTCAACCCTCCGTTTTTAGCCAGCGTGGTACCCATAATATAAACAAGATGAATATTTGTGGGTGACATATTTGTATAGTCCATACTTGAATGACAATAAAACATTTTGTAGAATATGTGAATACAGTAGTGGCTAAAAACGGAGGGTTGACTGTACGCAGTACTTCAGTGACAGAAGCCGCACATCAGCAACCGGTGCAGCTTGTCAGCAAGAGGATACACTGCGAGCATGCAGCGCCTCTGCACGCGGTGCGACTGCTGCAAACAGGAAGGGATCTTTGATCTCCGAGTATCGAAACAGACGCGTGCCACTGTGCACCAGCCGCTGCCGCTGTCTGGGCTTTGGCCGAGTCAGTCGGCTGCAAGATGTGGCTTAGCGGACGGAAAAAGTGGCGGCGCGGCCGTCTTTGACCGCTCTCGGCGCATCGCGGGCGCGCGTCAGCCCTGGCAGACTGCGAAGCGCGAGGCAGTCGCATCTTGGCGGCGTCTGATCCTCGATCGACGACATCAAACGATCCTGTGAAATCGGATACTGCAACAATGTTCAGATGTTTGATCCAAGCGAGTCCAGTACAAATGGCCTGTGAAACCCGATGCGATTAGATGTAGGTCCAATCATTTACGAGTTCGTGCAGATCCGATCAATCAGTTCTCTCGGTTGTGCAAACCCTTCACAAAGCCTTCGCGGTCGTTGCCCCCGCTTCTTGCAAGTCCGTGTAAAGTGTCGAACGCTTGTCCGGCGTTCGTGTCCAACGTTTCACCACGAGCGAGCGCATCCAGTCCACCCAACGCCATGACAATCAGGGGAGTCCACATTGTCGCCCGCGTCGCCATTCATCCGTCGGACGCCTCCTCCTTCCGACTGACCACGGGCCCTTTGTAGCGCCTGAAGGGGAGAGTGCTACCGGCCAGATCACATTTAGGTCAGCGCCTCTGACCATGGTCAGTGACCGGTGACTGCACCCGCCCGTCGCGTGCATCGCCGTCGCGGCTCTTGTCGCCCGACTCAGTCTGAGATCATTCTGCGTGCCCTGCTTGCGGCAGGCCTTGCCTGTCACTCCCTGACAGCAGGAAGGCAGACGCGCTCGATGCGATCAGAGACCGGCGAAAGTTCAGATCGCCCAAAACAGGATATCGAATCATGTCCGAAATAGCCTGACGCACACCGTGGTCTCGATTCGAGACCCTCGAGACTCTCAAGCTGCTCGTGTGCTCAAAGCTCGAGTACTGCCGCTAGGTAGATTGTTGGCGAACCCTTTTCTTCTGCTCCAGGTTGTCGGCCTTCGTCGTCGGCTTTGCACTCCGTCGAGGATCAGCGCAGATCCTTTGACAAAGCTCGCTTCGAGTCATACAAGCATGGACGGAAACAGATTGGCCTCGAACAGCCACTTGCGCGCGCTCACGGCCTTCTTGCTCGGCCCAGTCAAGCCGGTCGAGGTCGAGTAGATGGACGACACGTATGGAGACGTGAGTCGCATCGCGGACGACGCTATGGCGCGGAGCACGAGCCGCACGTCCGTGAAGCTGGTGATCGCGTTCGCCATTGCGCGGTCGGCCAAGCTGGAAGTGTTCGAGGAGCGCGAGGAGGAGCGCGATCCACGAGAGAAAGAAGGGCTTTCGATCCAGCACTCGCAAAGTGACATGTCGAAGCTCATCGGGCGGTTATGTATTGAGCTGGAGTGGTGTGTGAGAGACTCTCCACGAATAGCGCGATCGATCGCACTCTCGCCTGGACAAGGGAGCGAAAGTAGCGCCTTCATAAGCTTCCCCCGCAGCGAAAGCCCCGTCAGAGGACTCGCGGACGGCAACAACCGCGACCAGCAGCGAGATTGGCAACGTAGCATGTCCAAGAAGCACAGCAAGGTCTACATCTCGGATTCCCAGGATGGCATCGCCGTCCAGAGCTTCCGTAGCGCTCATAACATCCAGCGTCAAGGCCCCGCTAGAGCTATTCGAGTGGCGAGTCCAAAGCAGTCAAGACTGCCGATGCCACACCAACGCTCAACCGCCGTCGCCGGTGTGCGTGTAGCACCGACCATCCCGCTCCGAGCAAACCAAGGCCGACGAATTATACTGCTGGTGTGGGTCGCTACCGTCTTCGCTCCGTGGGCTCTCCAGGTGCGTAGCTACGTGCAGCTCATGATGCCGCACAAGATCTCGCAGGACTTGTCGCCCCAGAACGCGGCGGTCGCGGCGACCCTGGAGAAGCAGAACGTCACGCAGGCGTGCCCAGCGACGGAGATGAAAATCGCTGGCGTGTGGTGGAATGTGCACCCGACGCACTACTACACGTCTCACAGCGACAGCCACGGGTTTGTGGGCCGCATTTGCCACTTCGTCACGCCGCAGTACAACGTCCACGGCGCCTACCACATTGACCATGCAGAAGAAGCATCCGCAGCTGCGATCGAGAATCTCCCGCACTCATGCGGCTCAATTGAGGACCAGTTCACGATCGACTATTACTTCTACCACGGCAGCATCGGGTACTACGCATTCTACGA
>JAADXX010000693.1:0-15201 GCA_023338025.1 Phytopythium oedochilum
CGCGGTGGGTCGCGAACATCTGCTCCAGCTTGAGACGCTGCTAGCGCGTCGGGTACAGCCGGATCTTGATTGTGCTGTTCGGCGGTGTCTTGGCGTCGTCTGGATCGTCGAGCAGCTCGCTCAGCGGCGCGAGCTCCTCGTCCAGCGCCGCCTCGCTTGCCAGTCGGTGCGCCGCCCACCACGGCTCAGGCAGTTGCTGGTCGGTGTAGTTCTTGACGACGAACCACGAGTTCAGCAGCGTCGCGGCAACGCCGGGACTCCGCGAGCTCTTGGACAGGCTCGACAGTGATCTGGGCTCCGGCATCCAGAGCTCGTGCGCGACGTCCGGGTCGAACCACACCGAAGGCGGCACGAAGTCTCGCCGTCGTTGCTGGACAGCAGGGCTGCCCGAGGCAGCTGCCTCAGGCGCCGGATCTGTCATCGTCTTCAATAGGAGCAGAGACTCGCTCCGCTTATCGCTGCTTGTCCTTGTTGGCTGGAAAGTTAATCGCGGAATGAGCGGTTGGCAACTGGCACGCCCGCCGCAGAACTTCAATGTCAAACGCGTCGATTCGATGTTGCCCTATGAGCTCAACGATTTGTTAAAATGAGGCCTTCTGATTCGCTGATTTGATTCACGGTGTTGAGAATCGCTCTGTGATAGGTTGAAAAGTTGCAAGCTACATCGATCGACAGCATCAAGATTGCTAATGGAGCTACCGACGCTGGCGGAGCTCAGGAGTCTCTCGTTCATTGAGGGCGAGGCGTAAAAAAGTACGGTGGAGTTCTTTGGACGCTCGTGCATAGGCGCAGCAGCCACTGACCGCGTTGAAGAGAACATCCAGGGCACCTTGAAGCTGGCCCAGTGCATATCAACTCATCCAGAAGACGAACAGCAAAGTAAAAGCTCGCTTCTTTATTATGGGGGAGGGAAGTGATATGGATGTTACAGCTCCTATCGTGTTGTTAGAGCGCTAGTAAACGGCAAAAGCCCGTCATAAATCATTCGCAGTCGCGGCAGCGATCTTCCAGGCCGACGGTCGGTCGAGTACGTACGTTCGTAGGTAGTAGGATCATACCCTCGCCTCGTTGCTGGCTGGCTGGCTACCCCCTTGCGACGCTGAGCACGCGCGCCGTGTTGGTCCACGGCTGGCAGAAGACATCCACCTGGAACGGCTGCGGGCTCTCGCACGCGTCGGTCGGGCAGCGG
Organism: Phytopythium oedochilum; assembly: GCA_023338025.1. NCBI lineage: Eukaryota > Oomycota > Peronosporomycetes > Pythiales > Pythiaceae > Phytopythium > Phytopythium oedochilum. The sequence continues at coordinate 1,190 of JAADXX010000693.1, forward strand.
CCGCCCGCGCGCTGGCCGCCCGAGAGCGTGCAGCCCTTCATGGAGTAGCGGAAGTTGATGCCGTTGACCAGCTGCTGCTGCACGGCGTCCACCTGGTGGTAGCACAGGCGCGAGCCGCCGCCGCCCACCTCCGCCAGCGCCTGCTCCAGCACGTGCGCCGTGTGCACGTTGTTCGTGGCCGGGAACCAGCCGCCCATGAGCGTGTACGCCGGCTGCGCGAGCGCCAATAGCTGCGCCAGCGCCAGCACCAGCGCGAGCGCCAGCTGCGCCTTGCGGATCGCTCCAAGCAGCGCCATGCTCCGGTGTCTTGTGTCCTGGACGGAGTTCTGGATAATGAGGATGAAGAAGTAGAGGCACCAAACGATCAAAAGCTCCATAGACAAGCGCTGGAGGATTTCTGATACTGAAAGGCAGTCACGATCTGTGTTCGGGAAAGAGTGGGGCGTGTTCTCGAAGATCGAGGGTGGACTGAATGTCTCGCGGTAGAAACTGGTGCACGATCTGAACATTTTCAATGGGACATGGGGACGTTGAAGCTGCATATCTATGGAAACCTTTGCAAACAAGTTGAGTTGTTTGAATGCAGTGGCGCGGAAGTCGCCAGTTAGAGCAAAGAAACTGGTATAAGTACCTCCATGAAAGCATACACTAGAATATTTGGTTGAGGTGCATCACTTTGAGCGCACAAAACTGGTCTGGTCGTCACACAAACCGAACCAGCTGCATTTGTCCAACAAACTGCGCCTTCCATCGGCGCGCAGAGGACTTACATGGAGACAAACACACGCAACAACTGCCAGTCTACACGGCACGCTACAAAGCCCTGACGTCAAGACGCTACGAGGCTCGGACGACATGGAATCGGTACCGGCGCGGACGCTCCGGTGTCAGCATGGTACGCAGCTCTGACCCCATCTGTAGAGAGAGAGAGGCGTCGACTAGCACGCCGTCGCCTTGGCGAGCAGCGTCTGCACGTTCTGGTAGCTAAGACCAACCTCGGTGACGGTCGAGATGTCGGGCTTGCTGGCCGGGAACCAGAGGAAGTCGGGGTGGTCGTCCTTGGAGTCGCCGACCCACTCGCCGCCGAGGATGTTGCCGCTGCCGTCGAGCTCCAGCAGGTACTTGTACGTGTCCTGGTTCGTGTACTGCGCCGCCTTGCCGCTCTTGACGAGCCCGCCGTCCTCGAGCGTCTCGACCATCCACACGATCGTCATCTCGGTGTACATAAGCTTCACGGCGGCGTCGTTGAACGGGTACGCCTGCTTGCCAAAATACTGCTGCGCGCCTTCGGTCGGCGTCAGCTCGGTCTGCTTGCCGACCTCGTAGCTGTAAATGGGCTGGTTCCACACCTGCGAGCCGCCCGTGACGTCCAAGATGAAGGACGCATTAAACCGCGAGAGGATGTTGGTCACCGCGATGTGCATGAAGCCCGGGCCAAGGTCTCGGCGAGACGAGTCCGTGTACCGGCCGTACGCGTCGGTCGGCTCGTTCGTGTCCGAGCCCGAGTACCGCACGCCCGTGAAGACCGTGCCAACGTTGGCGCCGTCGTAGATCTCGGACAGCAGCGCCTTGATGTCCATCGGCTGGAACGTCACGCCGTTGTAGTCGACGGCGCAGTTCGGCTCGGGCTCGAGGATCGACGCGGGCGTCCACGCGTGGCAGATGCCGAACCACGTCTGGATGCAGTAGCCCCTGTTCTCGCCCGCGCGGGTCGCGCACACGCTGCCCCTCTCCTTGTAGCAGTCCCAGTCCGACCAGCACGACGTGGCACCGGACGCTTGCGACAGGATGCCCGTCGACTCGGACACCTTCTTCGTAAACGCGTCCACGTCCAGGCCGAAGGCCGAGGCGTACTTGGCGGCGGGGCTGGCGGACCCGCGGTTCCACTGGTAGTTGATGCCGTCGAGGTAGATGGGCCAGTAGCTGCTCGGCCACGGCATGACCGAGTACGACGCGCTCGACGCGAGGTTGTTCACGTTCACCTCCATGGACGTGCCGAAGAACGTCTCGAGCTTCTGCACGTCCGTGCTCGAGGACGCGTCGAGCTTGCGCGAGACCGGCGCGAGCACCGAGTCGTTCGCCGACGCCGACACGCCGAACGTGATGTCGGAGGTGGTCGTGGTGCTGGCCTCGCCGGCGACACTGCCTGGTGAAGCGGCTTCGTTGGCGACATTAGAAGCGACCGCGTCTCTCTTGTCGACGCTGCCGGTCGCGCTGGACGAGCCGCCAGGCACGTAGTCCGGGACGTCGGGGATCACGTACACCGGATCCACGTACGTCGGCTCCTCGATCGACCGCTCCTCCGAGGCGCCCGTGTTGAACACCGCACCAGCGGCAGGGTTGCTGTGCGACAGCGTCTTGGCGCTCGCAGTGGTCGTGTACGGGTTGTACTCCATCGGGATGGCGTCCACCGACGAGATGGAGGCCGCCAGGGCCGCCAGGACCGCCGAGCAAGCCACGATCGTCTTCATACTGTCGATGTGGGAACAGTACTTACTACCTGCGGAGGTAGGCTGGATCGGAGGCGAATTGGAGAGTGAAGAGGCCGAGGCTGTACGTACATCGTGGTCGGGAATCCAAACGATCAGCTGGCGTCCAGTTGATATCGGGGAGGAGGCTCCGAGTGCCTTCTCCCCCGGCATGTAACAAAGAAGCAGAGACTGTGTAAAGGCCTCCAGACCGCCGGATGTATTGCATATGGGCACCGACACCCACGGAGGGATAATCGCCGCAGCAAGAACGTTCAGCGGCCAGGTCGGCTGGTGGTTACTCTATAATACAGCAGTGGCAGTGTCAACACGCGAACAGACAGGGAAAAGCGGCTCCTATTGCACATATGAAGCAGTGGAGAAGCGGTTGCACTACCCGCTGCCTCGATGAGCTCGTAGCGATCGCGGCCCCGGCTCACGTCGGGTCGTTAAGTGGTCACTGTATAGACCAGATCCGGGGCTGATCGATACAGTTGAGACCGACGCCTCTACGTGGGCCAGGTGGCCGGCCGACTCTAACCGCCGCCAACAACACAGCGACGATAGTCTCAGCCCGTGCCGGTGCACGCCGGAACAACTCAGTGAGGCGATCACTTCAAAGCATGAAGCCATGTCCAGCGCTGCGTCGCAGTACAGTCCAACGGTGCAGCACAACGAGCGCTGCCTTTACAGCAGTCGCGAGCGGCGTTGACGCTGTGCAGCGGCCAAACCCGCGAGCGGACGACCGCGTCGTGTTGATACGCCGAGGGTCGCGAGGGCTGCAGCATCGGTAGCGGCGGTGTCGGGGCGGGCGAGCGCTCCATCAAAGGCGCAGCGACAAGATCGAAAGGAGCGGCTCCGGACTTCAGTGTACCCAACCTATGGTCCATATTCATCCGTGCAATATCGGCGCAAATGACCTCAGTTCATTCAATAGTCGCCATTTATTGCAGACTGTAGCGAGCATTGTCACTCTCGAGGAGCCAGATTCGCAAGCCGGTGCAATGCGAAAACAGCAACTTGCGCCGCAGCCGCCCTCCTTTCCGCATCAGGACCGGCAATCCGATACAAACACCAAGTCCTCCAAATGTGAACCAGGGGCTTTCCCACCCGAAATCGCGATTTGGAGCCGAATCCTGTCCAAAAGCGTCGTTTTCGCGAAATTTTGTCGCCGAATTACTCATGCCTGCGACAGCGGAGTCCTCAGTAAAAGCTCGTTTGGTGCAAGCGCATTCCCGAATTTGCCGGCTCTTACGCGCGTCCTTCGTGGATTAACCCTCACTCGGCGAAAGCGGCGGCAGGCTCCACTTACTCGACGCCCCTCCCTTCCCTCCACATACACACAAGACCCCCCGATGATGGCCGCTGCTCTCCGCCTCCCCCTCGCCATTGCGGCGCTCTCGGCCTGCGCCGCGCAGGGGCGAACGATCCTCGGCGGCTGGACGAGCGCGACCGTGACGCAGACCGAGGTGGACCTGCTCGTGCAGGTCGCCGGCAACGCGACCTACTACAGCGGCGACGTGGACACGGTGTGTCTGATCGCCATCGAGGCGCTGTCGACCCAGAGCGTGTCCGGCACCAACTACAAGTTCCAGGTGGCCGCCTGCGCCGTGGACTCGGCCGCCGACGTCGGCGCGTGCGCAGACCGCAACTGCGACCAGCTGGACTACGACATCGTCATCTACGAGCAGACGTGGACCAACACGCTGAAGCTCAGCTCGGTCTCGCTGCACAAGTAGGGCGAGCAGCCTGTCGGAGTAATGCGCGCAGAGGATAGCAGGCGGTAGACAGCCTTGCAGGCGCTGCGATCAGCGGAAGCAAGCCGACTTGATGTGAACCTTGGATGTTGCATTGTAATTGCGAGTGAGTGAAAACTGAGTAACCTGTGGGTAACCCGAGCGTACCCCGCGTGCAAAATGCAAATCCGGCGTGACCACTAAAGCGAGGGATCGACGCTGATTGGTCGAGAACATTCCAGAAACCCAACAGCCGTAACAGACACATCGATATGAGTGGTGTTTAACTGCCTTGTTCTCCACGGTACTTCTTCTCACCACAAAATCTTTGCCCCCTCAAGTGTGTACCCCTCGTGATCATCACTCCTTCTAGCGTTTACCCCGGTTTACCCCAGCCAAAGTCGAAAAAGGAAAGTACGAGTCGACACGGAAGCAGCAAGTCTCTCGAGGAGCACCATGGTGAACGCCGCCGCGGAAGCCAAGAAGAAGTACGGCGCGCCTCCTTGCTGTATCTGCGTTGTTGCCAAGCCCGCGCGGCGTCTGCGCGTGTCTGTGGAAGCATTGGCCGTGTTCTGACGCCTGTGGCGCGCGCGGTTTCGTGGTGTCCGAGTAGCGAGGGCAACGAGTTCTTCAAGCGCCAGGACTACGCCAACGCCATCCAGAAGTACTCGGAGGCCATCGAGCTGGACGGAAGCAACCACGTGTACTACTCGAACCGCAGGTGCGCTCTTGTCCGTCGGTTCTTGCCGAAAGGGGCGGGCATTTATCGCTACAACTGTTGTTGGTGTTGGCCGCGACAGTGCGGCGTACGCGGGCTGGGAGAAGTACGAGGAGGCGGCTGCGGACGCGGCCAAGTGCATCCAGATCAAGCCTGACTTTGTCAAGGGTAGGCGTGCGGCGCTCCCTTACGGTGTATCGATGCAGCGCTAACGATAGAGAGCGCGGCTTGTGCTCCAGCCTACCACCGCCATGGCGTGGCGCTCAAGGCCCTGAAGAAGTACAGCGAGGCGCTGGTGACGCTGCGTGCCGGCCAGCGCGTGGACTTTAACAACCGCGACCTGAACAAGCTCATCTCGGAGATCGAGCCGCTGCAGGAGCGCGTGGAGCAGGCCAAGCGCGCGGGCATGAGCCAGGCCGAGCTGCTCAAGGAGAAGGGCAACGACGCGTTCAAGGCCGCGCAGTTCGAGAAGGCCATCGAGGTGTACGGCGAGGCCATCGCGGCCTGCGACAAGTCGGACAGCGCCGTGGCCATCGCCTGCTACAACAACCGCGCCGCGTGCTACCAGCAGCTGAGCAACTTCTCGGCCGTCATCGCGGACTGCACGCACGTGCTCGAGTTCGACGCGGTCAACCAGAAGGCGCTGCTGCGCCGCGCGCTCGCGTACGAGGGCCTCGAGCGCTACCGCCTCGCGCTGCAGGACATCCGCGCGCTGCTCGCCGTCAACCCCAACATTGACGTACGTTACTCGCGACGGCTTGGCCTTGGGATGTGACTACTGGAGTGACTGACGAGGCCATGTGACTTGCTTTTACGTCCCCACAGGTCGCCAACAAGGCTCAGCACCGCCTTGGCGAGTGCGTGCGCCGGCTGAAGGAGAGCAACTAAGCGCGGCTGCTTGAGAGGGACGTGACACGGTTCTGGTAGCTGTAGAGGCCTCTCGACCTCCCTCCCTGGGTTTATCCATCGTAGATACGGAGGGAGGTCGCTCCACCGTGAATATACACGGGCATGGCGCTACGCGTACCTGTCTTAGCCTCGAGTTCCAGTCGTAGCAAGCTCGGTTCCAGCGTCGTGGGCTCACCGCAGCGTTTGATACCCTTGAATGGGAGGGGCCTCTTGGCACGATCAGGTTGGTTCTCTATTGACTGCGACTCATCTCACCGTGGCTTGCTCTTCCTAGTGATGTACGGGAGCTTGGTGAGGCTGGCATTCGCACGGTGCCGGCCGTCCGTCTGCTCCAGCTCCTTGACCAGCTGAAGGTAAACGGGCGGCACGGACGTAGTGATCGGAGGGCTCTTTGCATGCCGCACAGGAACGGGAATACGTCGCTCTTCCATCACATCGAGTGGGGCTGCTGGCTGCTGCTGATGGTAAAAGCCGTAGTTGGTGACAGTCTGTCGCCCTTGGTCGTGCCTCACCGCGTCAATGTCGAGCAGAGACGAGTTGCTGGAGCTGTGCTCGATCGTGTGCTCGCCCAGATCGAGGTCGTGAGCAAGGAGCGAGTCCAGTGCGCGGCGAAAGCGCGCGTCTGGGCGATCGAAAGAGTCGAACCCGGCACTGCGGAGCGTCCCTGGCGCCGGCAAGCTCTTGCACACTCGCTACAAACAGAGCAGTAACCTCGGTCAGTTAGCCGCTGTCACACTGATCAAGGCTCAAGCACGAACGTACCAGCATCGGCGAGGCTTCGTCGTACTCGGGCAGGAGGAACCGCTCTTCCGTCAGCAACTGTTGCTGCTGGGCCATCTGCATCCGTTGCCGCCATGACAACTCCTCAAGGTGCTGATCGTCTTCAACGGTGTTCTGGCCGCCTACTTCAGGGCTCCACTGCGGGAATGCAAGGCTCCGACAGTACTCGCTGAAGCTGTCAGTTTGCTGGGGCGAGGCGCTACTCGTGAAGCGTTGCAGCCGGTCGTGCTCTAACGACTTGCTGACCGACTTCTGTCGAACAGATGGCCGTTTCTTCGACCGTGGAGCAGCTCTTCCTCCATCATTCGAGCGCGGAAACTCCGTCTGCGTGCTCCTGTGGACAGGCGACTTGTGCTGCTTCTTCTTCACCAGGTTCGTCTTGAGTATGTGCAGGTAGCTCCGCCACTCACCGGTCGACTCACCATTGCCGCCCCCCTTTGTCTCGTCGATAGGTCCCAGCGCCTCGACGCTGTCTGTCTGCATCTCCGCGTCGCGTTGGGGCGTCTTCATCTCGGCCTGAACTGCTTCCTCCACTTGTGCCAAGTCCACCTGCGTGCCGGCGTCGAAGCGAGATAGGCGTAGCGTGTCGCTCTGAGTGCCCGAGTCAAAGACAGAGGCGCGCGCCGATCCGACCGCCGTACTTGTCGTCTCCGACTTTATCCCCACGACCTCCTGTCTCGGTGTCGGCGCCTTCGTCACTGGAGCTCGAGGTGAGAGAGGCTCTGTCATCATCGACGCATCGCTGAGCTCCGCCTTCCGCGCTGAAGTCGCCGCGCTGACGGTCGTCTTCGCAACTGGCGCCTCCTCTCCGTCGGTTCGACCGGCCTTCTTGTCCGGGAAGCCTCGGAACGAGAGAGTGAACGCCGCGGTTCGACTGTTTGCAGTCTTTGTCTGCTGTCGCCGCGCTCCTCTCCACGTCGCAAGGACCCGGTCGGCTTCCTGGCCGACGTTGAGCACTCTCGGCGTTTTCCTGTCCATCAGCGGCCCCAGCTCCGTTCGCCAGAGCGTCTCCCACATCGGCAGCCACAAGCTCTGCGTCCACACGGCATCCAGAAGTCGCGGGTCGCTGACAACTCGCTCGGCAAGCGCAGCGCGACGGAGAAACCCTCTGGCGCCACGTTGCAGCTTGATGACGGCGAAGCGAGTGCGGAGCAGCGCGCTGCCAATGAGCTGCCGCGTGCGTCGGTCGTTGCGCATCGGGTGCTCCGCGAACAGCGAGCGCGATGGCGCGTGGAAGTACCAGAGCGCGCGCTCGAACTCGTACGCCTGCCACAAGCCTCGCGCCATGATGTTGCCGTGCAGCTCGTGCAGCTGCATGCCGATGTGGTCGTACAAGTAGTGCTCGCGCTCGTAGTCGAGCTGCTGGAGGATGAAGTGCTTCTTGCGCTTGATGTGCTCGCCCAGCGAGCGCTCCTGCTCCTGCAAGCGGTCGAACTGCGCGAGCTGCGCCGCCTGCACGTCCGAGCGCGCCGCGAACGGAACGATCTTGGCGGATGCCTGCGCGTGGTTGTGCCGCTCGAGCGTGAGCGTGAAGGGCCTTCCAAGCGAGACACACCGAGACATTCGACGCAGCTGCGCGACGACAGCGCTCGCCGTCTGGCTCGAGCGCAGGAAGCGCACGTTGTTGATCTCGACGAGCAAGTTGCCGGGCTGCACGGTCACCACGCGCTGCAGAACGTCGGCCTGCTGCTCAGAGAGGTTCGGGGCGTCGGATGCCTGCTTCGAGCGCACGACGAGCTGGAAGGGGCCGACAATGGACGAGAGCGACGGATGTGCGCCGCGCTTTGTCTCGTGATCGCCATCAGTATCGACGGGGAACACCACGACAGGGTCACCGCTCGCAGAGAAGCCGCGCAGCTCGAGCTCGAGGCCGAAGAAGCTCGCGGTGCTTGTCTGGGACGGAGAGGACGACGCCCATGGACAGATAATCCGCACGTGGTACGTGGCTTGCGCGCTGGGGTGAGCGTCAGTAGACGCCATCACGCTGAACTAGAGCACGGCAAGCCGGGGGAGGAGGACGCAAGCATGCGCGCGGGTGCCATGTAAGTACGCGAGACTCGCTGTCGACTCGATTGGATCGTTCCCGCTCTTATAAATAGTCTGACGCTCCGCTTTGATGCAGGGATTCGAGAAATCTGCCGTCGCATTTGGAAGTTCCTGCGCCTATCGAATGGCGGCGATGCACCAAGCTCAACTGCGCTCAATCGGCCGCTGCTTTGTCTAACCTCTGCTCGTCGTCGATGCACAATCTGTCCTCCCCCTCCATCAGTCGATGATGGCCTGCATGAACTCGAACACGATGGACGGACGCATCGTCGGAGACGCCGGCCCGCCGTGCACCTCCTGGACGCTGTCGCTCTTGCGCCGGACGTTCCCTTCGGCGTCGACGAACGCTCGAGCGCGCGGAGACGGACACTGCGCCGTGTGCGCGCTCGTGGTCTCGGCGTCCGGGTCGACCTCGCTGGCATCGTACCACTGCTGCGTGCGCTGCTGCAGCTTGGCGTTGTTGGCGACCAGCAGCTCGTGCTTGACGTGCCGGATCTCGGCCACGAGCTGGCTGCGGCGCCGCTTCCAGTCGGACGAGAGCGACGGAGCGTCCGAGACGCTGGGAAGCCCATGGTCGTCGTCAGCCGGCGCGTCAGTGCTGCTGTCGCTGTCCGTGGCGGACGGCACGCGCAGGAACTCGGCCTTGCCGACCGACGCGCCACGCAGCACCATGCGCCGCGTCACGGAGCTGGACCGCCGGAGCACGCCGTCGCCGTCCATGAACGCCGCCATGTCCTCGAGCGGCCCGCCCGTTGGTTGCTGCGGGGCATCAAGCGGCAGCGACAAGGACCGGGCCTTCTCCATCATCAAGCCACGTCTCCAGGTGCGTGCACTGCCTGCCAACTCTGGTCGTGCTTGGGGGACGGGAGTTGCCAAATGACCGCTGTCCTTCGTTCGGGCAGCACGACTCCGATATATATATAGAGATGGCTGCATGCCTACGTGTCTGCCTCCTCTCTCACCTGTGACCGACGTCTGTTGTTGCGCACACAGGCTGGCAAAGATAGCCGCGGCTCCCGTCTCAAGCGTCTATACACGCGTCTCGGCCAGCGCCACCATCTCGGGCCGCACGACCGCGACCTTGTCGTCTCCGCCGGCCATCAAGACGACGGTGTGGAGCTGCGTCCCGGGCGTTCCGACTGGCGCAATCGCCGTCGCGGCCGCTTCGAGCGCAGCGGCCGCCTGCGGGTCGGTCCGGCGCCGCAGGTTGCCCTCCGTGTCGATGAACGTGTTGGACCTGGACGGCGACAGCACCGTGTTGCTCTCGGTCACGTCCGCCGCGGCCTCCTCGCGAGACGACAGGTACTGCCGGTCGTACCAGAGCGCGAGCCGCTCGGCCACGAGCGCGTTGGCCTCGGCCACTCGCTCCTGCCGCTCGCGCTTGGTGCGCGCCTTCATGGCGCTGTTGCGGTCCCGCTTGCGCTGGGCGTCGGCGAGCAGCGCTGTGGCCTCCTGCCGCGCGCACTCGGCCTCCTGCGCTCGCTGGCCGCGACTCGTGTGCGCCTGCTCGTCGTCCGACAGCACCAAGGCCTTGGAGATGGACACGCCGCGCTGGATCATGCGCCGCGTCACGTTCTCGGAGCGCCGCGGCACGCCGTCGGTGTCAATGTACTCGGCGAGCGCGTCGAGTCCGAAGCCCGCGGACTGGCGGCGACTCGAGCCGCTGAAGCGCTTGAACGGCGAAGATACCTGGGCATACGTCTGCGTCATCTCTACTCTCCGGAAAGCAGCGCGAATGCACGCGAGAGGTTGCTGATGGAAGGCGAAGTGAGGTCGATGGGCGAGCAGAGGGAGAGGGAGAGGAGGAGCGAGCCTCAACACCTGGCCAGACGAGGAACGAGGCTGAGGCCATGCGGGGAGCATCAGATCAACGTGCGCGCTGGGTATTATTAGGCCGTTAGTCGTCGGTCTGTGCAGCGGTGATGTGCAGCCAACTTGCCAGCTGTGCTGGTCGATGACGGTGTCCCAGCTACTCGAAGGCTCTTGGACTCCAAGTTGGAGCGCTGGTGCATCGCCTTGATGCGCTTCCGGATGACGCGGACGAGGAGGAGGAGGAGGATCATGGCGGACTCGCGGCTTCTTGCTACTGGGAATTGGGCGATTGGGTGCCGATTCAGCAGGAATGAGCACTGTGAAGCGTGGCGATCTACAAGAGACGCAGGCGCATTGCCAATGCTGTCCGTCGTGGGTCTCACTCACTCGAGTGTTCGAGCACTGTGGCTTCGTGCAATCGTCCTTCTTGCCATGTTGACGGGCTGTTTTGACTTGGTTTCAGTATAGTGATAGGTGAGACCGAGCTCTTCCTCCACCTCGATTTTCCGAATAACTAGTGCAACGCGGACAAGTCCCATGGATCCATCATGACTGCTGTTCGCATCACCAGGAATGCATGAGATGCTCACTGCACCAGGTCCTTTCACCCACCGACCTGCGCCTCAAACCACGAGCTCCATGCTCAAGCGAGCCGCGCTGTTGCCCACCGAGTCGAAGAACGCGGCGACCGTCGACTGGACCTGGGCCGCACCGGCCGCCGTCAGGTCCAGCCACGACGCGTCCATCTTCGTCACGCCCGTGCCGCCTGGCGCGTCTGCCTCCGCGAGAGCGTCCTGGTCCAAGTTGTCGGCGAGCGCGCTCAGCACTTGGTCCAGGCTCAGCGGAGACGCCGCGCCGCTGATCGACTGGACCGCTGGACCGCTGGAAGCAGCGCCGGAGTCGCTGGCAACCCCGATCGCCGACTGGATACCAACCAGCGCGCCGTATCTGTCGACCATGTTGCGGATCCGCCGCTCCTTCGCGTCTTCCAGCGCGAACCGGATCTTCTCTTGAGACGACGGGTTCGCGTCGGCGCCGCCTTCGCTGTCGTTAGTGACGAGCGCTGACCAATACGCCTGCACCGACCGCGCGTGCGGCACGAACGCGCTCACCGCGAGCGCCACCTGCGCCAGCTGGCCGTGCAGCGCGTCGCCGTCAAAGTCGCTCCAGAACTGCAGCGGGTCGCTCGTGTTGGCGGCGTTCCAGAGCCCGTCGTCGCCAAAGTCGCCCTGCTTCTTGACAAAGTCGTTGTACGACCGAATGAAGCTCGTCTCGTCCAACACCGGGATCAGCGACGACGCGACGCGCACCGCTACGCCGCGCGCGCGCCGCAGTCCAGAGCTCGAGAGCCCCGCGCCTCGCACCCGCGGATCCAGCACCAGACTCACGATCTGGTGGTCCTCCACGTACATCTGCACGCGCTTGAAGAAGCGGTCCGCGAACTGCGTCTTGGCTGCGCTGTTGCGCAGCAACGGCGACTCCGTCGTGAGCGCGAACGCCCACAGCCAGAGCGAGAGGTACTGCCCGGATGTCGTGGACGGCAGTTCGCTCATCGCGGCGCAGGCGTTCAGCGGCGTCAGCAGCGCGTCGACCGCCTTCAGAGCCGACCAGAAGACGTCGTCGCGAGCGACCGCAGCCAGCACAGTCAGCTCTGCGTCGCTGTTGACGGCCGCCGCGTTCTTCTTGCTCTCAAAGGCATCGCGCACGAGGTCCTCGTGGCTAATGACTCGGTGCGCCGTCTGCGCGACCGACGACCAGTCCGTCACAGCCGGCACGCGCGCAAACTCTGGCAGTCCACGCAGCGCCGTCGCGATGTTCACCGCGTCCGCGATCATGCTGGACGTGCTGGTGTCGACGACGACGTCCTTGAGCAGCAGCGCCGACTGCTGGGCCATGCAGCTCCCGATGAGCGCGAACGCGTCGGCGGTGCGCGGACCAGCGCCGTCGTCCACCACGGACGCGGGCTGCGCGCTCCGCTCGCTGAAAAGCCGGCGCAGCTGGGAAAAGTTGCTGTTCGTCGCGTCCGAGCACAGGAACAGCTTGGCGCTCTCCGGGAACGGCTGCGAGCGCACGCCAGCGTCCAGCGCGCCGCTGGCGAACTTGGCCGCGTCGGCGGCGGTCGCCCCGGCGTTCCCGACGCGAGAGAGCAGCAGGAACGACCGGCGCTGCTCGTCCACTGCGACCAGCTTGATCCGCTCGCTCGTGGTAGTCGACACTGCGCTCTGGCGGCTGCCAAGTCGACGGCGATCGACCACGATCGTCGCGTACTTGGCCTTGGCCAGCGCGCTCGCCGTCTTGCGGTCGTAGTCGGCCGCGAGGCGGTCGACCACGACCGTGGACGCCCTCGCCGCCGTCAGCGGGAACTCGACGGCGTTCGGGCCGGTCTCAAAGCCCGACGGGTACGCCAGGAGCGTCAGCGCCTCCTGGAACTGCCGGTTGTCCAGGAACGCGAACGGCACGCGGCCGGACACGAACGCGGCCGTCAGCTTGTCCTCAAAGGCGTAGGCCGCAGCTCCGGCGTCGCGCGCGTGCTTGACGGCCGCCGTAGCCGCCGCCGCGAGCGCCTTGACCGGCGTGCTGGCCGGTGTCAGCGACAGAACCGGCGCTGCTTGGTCGACGGCGCCACTGAAGGTCGAGCCTGCGCCTGAGAAAGAGCCGAGGGACGCGCGCTTCTGCCGCTTGACCTCGCGCGTGGCCTCGCCCCCGCCGACCTGCGCCGCGTACTCGCTCCGGACCGCGTCCGGCGCCTCGGGACAGCCCGACGCCAGGTGGAGTTTGAGACGGCCGCTCAGCTGCGCCACGTCGACGCCGCAGTGCACGCAGCGCACGCGCTTGGTCTTCTTCCCGTCCGCTGCGTCGCCCTCCGGCGGCTCCGGCAGGTCCTGGAAGTGGCGGTACACGGGCCCGCGCTTGCGGCCGACGGCCATGCGCTGCGGAGCGGCCGGCGCGATCCCCGACGGCGGCGCGAGCCCCACCGCCGGCGCTCCAACCGGCGCCACTGCCTCACTCACTCCTGCTGCTGCTACGGCCGCGGCCTCCACGGCCGGCAGCCGCTGCGCGCGGTAGATGTCCGGCCAGTCCGCGTGCTTGATGCGCAGGTGCGTCATCAGGTTCGTGTACCCCGTGCTCGCGTTCTGCGTGTAGACGTTCCAGCAGAGCCGGCAGCGGTGCCGGTTGGCGCGGCCGCTGGCGCTCGCGGCCGGCGGCTGCGCGTCGCCCGCGCGCCTGCGGACGCCCAGCGACGCGCCGGGGGACGAGCCGGGGGACGCGCCGTCCGCCGAGGGCTCCGGCGCCGCCGGCTCGAAGAAGAAGACGCAGATCTCGGCGTTGGTCGGCGGCGCCGCGCCAATACCGCCGTTAGTGGTGGTGGTCATGGGGAATGTATAGAGGTTTGTATCGGGAAAGGGCGTTCGCGCGCGAGGGAGATTATTGATTTCGAGACTGAAAAGGGAAATGGGAAAGAAGTGGAGAGAAAGAGAAAGAGAAAGAGAAAGAGAAAGAGAAAGAGAAAGAGAAAGAGAAAGAGAAAGAGAAAGATAAAGA
>JAADXX010000694.1:0-15188 GCA_023338025.1 Phytopythium oedochilum
AGACACAGAGGGAGCCGATGGGGCTTAGATGTAGCAACGATGACCGCGAACTAAGGACCTCAAATCAATCACTTTTGGTTTTGCAATCCCGACCCGAAGCCGTCTTCGTCCAAGCTCCAAGCGCTCCGAACTCCAACAACACACACTGGCCACGCGTAACTGCGTTAGTTTTTTAAAGATAAACCATACGAAAAAACACTACCTTATAAATTACCTCGGTTTCGCAGTCGAGCTACGACAGAAAAAAGCGCGCGTCAAATCGATGATCTCGCATCCGTTCTCATCGACAACAATGACAAACTCCGCGCCACCAGCGGCGCCCGCGATAATTGGCGCGCTGCGAGCCTGTCCGACGTCACCGAAGATAGAGTCGTACTCCAAATCCGTTGCCTCATCCGTGCTACTGGGCCCAAGAAAAAGTCGCCCACGGTACCCAGTGCTGGGTGGGACACCGGCCCTGTAGACATGAGAGAGAGTGGGCTCTTCGGGGCCATGGCCAAGATGATGTCGCCCACATCGCCGTCGTACACTGAGCCCCACATGTAGCTGGTGTCAATAGACACGGGAGAAAAAGTCGGGAACGTCCACGCAACTGGATCATCGGGAAAAATGTCGTAGCCGAAACCCAGGTTGGATACCACTGTCGGATGAAGGGAGTAGCATGACGATAGGCGTGACGACGGCGGGTGATGGGGCAGGCGTTTCTTCAATAGAAGTTTTGACGCTGGAATATAAAAGGGACTCCAGCCAGTGGACGCGCGCGTTGAGCTCATCGATACGCCGAAGGTAGAGCTTGCTGGTGACTTGGAGGTGCTTGCTTGAGCGGAAAAGGTCTTCCGTGTTGGCGTGGCAGGACATGGCAAATTGAGAAGTGAGAAAACTCGGTTTCGAGCTCATTCGTGATAGAGAATACCGTTGATTTATGTTGACTATTTATGGTGTCCACTACACCACCGGGAGTAAAGACAACGTTGGGCAGTAAAATAGGGTCAGTGAGATCCAAATGGGAACACGACCAACGTTTGGCACATAATACTTATCGTTTGACGCATTATAATGCTGGTTGTAGTACATCTAATAAAGTAAAATAGGAGACACTGAAAACCATATGGGAACACACTTATCATTTGACACAGAACAGCGAAAAATAGTAAAATTTAGTCAATTGAGCACAAATGTGAATATATTCACTGGTTGACACTGAATAATTACTCACGGCTATCGACTTATTTCAGTCAGGATGATGTGCACGTACAAGATTACTCGCGACAAAGTCGCGGCTTTGGTCTCCGTAACAGTTTCGTCCAATCAATTTTTTGCTCCCAAAGAAATTTGAATGTGATGTAAAACTATGTAAAAATAAAGAAAAGAGGGTATAATAATTTGGCCAGGTTCTGGTCTGTACGCTGTATACGGTACACAGTTTTTTTAGGGGGCCGCTATAAGTATGCGGTCAATAAGACTTCAACCTTGATAGTACTGTAAGTGCGAACCTAAGTAGGGATTATTTTTAGAATGGTTGCTGGTGAGCTATAACAAGTATACTATTCAGGCGAGAGCAGAAAGAGACAGACAAATGTTTTGAATATACTGCGAAACAAATACTAAGCATTATAGCTCGGAGCTCTATTTAAAGATTAAGTATACCTGCTGCTGCAGAAAAAAAAGAAAAAGAGGTGCGCAGCCCTTCAGTAGGTTTCATATGTCATTTATATACTATACAAACGAATATAATGTAGTAATAAGTACTAAAAGTTAAGGGAAAAGCAGCAATTTCTTCGTCGCAAATCATCTTGGGAAGTAGGACTTCGCTAGCGATGTGCGAACTTAGAAATATGGATAGAAATAGAAATCTGTTCGGGATCAGTTTTTATAAATGAATAAAAGAAAGGGACCTGAGAAAAACGTCTGAGACAGGGTTAGGGCTGCAAAAATTCAAGGCGCCAGGGTTGTTGTGTCGCACGAGGGGCATCCGGCCACTTCGGACGCCAGCAGAAAACAGGACTTCATTATCGACTTTGCCACGAAGCCGTCTGCTCCACCCATACAACAAGCAAGACCTGCACGTGCAATATCGTGAGTAACGAATGTAACCGTTTGTTATTTCTAACTGTACCTTAATACTTCTTTATGTTTGTATAAAGATGGACGTCACGAACGGTACCTCTGAGTCTAGCCAGACCAACACCTGCGACGTGTGCGGGCACGTGTTTAGCCGACCCGACCATCTCCGTCGTCATCTTCAACGATCGTGTCAGGGGCCACCTCGTGGGCATGGGCAGGCGTGTGGTGTCTGCTGCCAGTGGGTGGCAGGAAACGGCACCCATCTCGCTCGGCACCAGCGCTCGTCTCGATGCCACGGACCCCAAGATCAAGAGCAGCACCGCATCGAGCTTTCGCGGAGCCGGCGGGGTCGGAACTCGGCGCTGCAAATGCAACGACGCGACCAGCGAAGTAGCACTCTCCGCAACCTCAACGATGTCGACGACGCCGCCCAACCCATCCCTGTCTCTGCCGCAGTCGATGCCTTGCTGTATGGCGATGACGATAACGACGGACCCATCACGATCGTCGACGACAGCAGATTCGAGTTGACTGAGTCAGAGATTCAAGACCTTCAACAGACAGACTCGTCTGATCCCGACATAAGAAACGAAGAATCAGCATTGCCACCAAGTGACCAGTTCGAAGATGGGTTACCCGACCAGGACCAAGAGTGCGTCGTCTGCTGCAATCAAGTGGCTGCGGCAGACAGGGAGTGGACCTGCCCTATCAACAGATGCTCCGGCTTGCTGCACTGGGCTTGCGTCTTCCGGGTGTGCGAAGTTAACCCGCTTTGCCCGTGTTGCCGTGTCCCATCCTCTTGGGAGATGAACAACCAGCAATTGTCCAAGCACCACGACTTTGCGGCTTGTGTGGCCGAGGCGGTCTGATTTTCGACGGCTCACAGTGCGACCACATGTTCGACGCTGACTGCCTTCACGTCTTCAACGTCGTGCAGCATAATCGTGCTAGCAGACATTGGCTGTGTCCAACTTGCGCGTTTCCTTTCCAGTTGGAAATCGCGTATTTTGCAGACTACGACGATTCCATCCCTGACACTACAACACCGAAGACGTGCAGAGCGGGAACGGTGATATTGAAGTCATCGTGATTGATTCTGACTCTGAGACTGTAGGTCTCCCACAGCGTTCGGAGAAAGAGTATTATCCAAGCGATCTCAGCAACGAGCCAGACAACCACGAAGACGAGGACTACCGTCGGAAAGAGTGAACAAGGGAGGAAGACCGGAGGGTTGGGAGAGTAACTGTCACGTCAAAACAGCAGCGTGCATGTTTGTGCATATAAGGACGTACTACATCATGAAAGAGATAAAAAATGCGCATGATTTTTGAATAGATTTGCCTATATGTACAATTAACCCCTCCAGCCCGGGAAAATTTTGCCTCGAAATCAGAGCTTATGTCGTATTATATGACATCACAAATAATGTCTTGAGGTTTGTATGTGAACAGCTGTTTACACTGTCCTTTTTTGAAATTGCACATCATGTACATAAAAATAATAAAGGTTTTTGTATGCTCTGATTTTCCCGCAGATCTCCCTCACATATAGATTTAAGTATAAGTGATGAGCTTATGTCGTATAATACGGCATATGAAAACCCCAATGTCGTATTTTACAACATCCGGACAGGAGGGGTTAAGGATGACAAGAGTAAAACCCCTTTACTCAGAATGGTGCATAAAACGACATATGTTTTTTTTCTTATGTCGTAGAATTCGACATAAGAGCACCACTTCCATTTGATAGTGTATGTGAGGGAAATCTGAGCGAAAATTATAATACAAAAACCTATATAACTTTATGTACAAGATGTGAATAAAAAGGGCGATGCAAACAGTTGTTCAAGTACAAACTTCTAAATATTATTTATTATGTCGTATATAATACGACATGAGAAAAGGATATTGCAAAACATAAAATGGTACCAGTATACTATCAAGTAGGGGGTCATGGCAGACATATAAAAAAGAGGCAAGCTAAAATTAGAAAAAAATCACATCACCCATATTTTTTCCGGACGAACGGTTAGTCCGAGTTCAAAACCTTTTCGGGCGCCGACACCGTATGCCCTTCGCGCGGTCGCCCCGGTGCCGTTCGTGTTGCGCCTCCCTGCCGTTCGCGTTGCGCGCCGCAGCCGCTCGCGCCAGCCCTGCTGTCACTGCAAGAAGACAAACTCCAGCTCCAAGCCACCGTCGCTGCCGTTGACGCCTCCGCTGTGCAGTCGGCGCTGCCAGACACATTATGGAGGCATTGACCAAGTTAATACAATCTGGCGAATTCGACGATGTGAGTGTCGACAAGGATGTACTTTGGTCGAAGCTGCTTGGTTCTGAAGCTCTTTACAAACGTGAGTCATTCACGCTGCCATCAGCGAGAAGCGCTCGTGCACCAGCCTTGGTGTACATGGATGGAGTTGATAGTGTTGCGTCGATACGCTCGCATGCTTCCACACGCTAAATTGATCACTTTTTTGTTGGATCAAGACGGACAACATTGTTGATTACGTGAAGTCCGACGTCGAACAGCATCGAAGAGCAGGGGTTCTTACACCTAACGGCCAGGTCACCAGGCATCTGCAACTATACTCATCGAAGATTCGCTATGATGCTTAGGGCACCTACGTCTACCCAATGGAGTACTGGATTCAAGCGGACAATAGGGAGACGTCATGCCAAGTGGACCACGGCCGGAATATCGCGTTTATTCCTGTAACGGGGTCTTCCCCCGTTGCATTTGTAGGTAGAAAATTACATTTGTAGATAGGGGTTCGAGACCATTACATTAGTAGGTAGGTTTTAGACGCACGTCGGGTTCTCCAGACATGGCGTCGTGCTGGCGCCCTCTGATTGGCTGGAATTTGGGACACAGTCCCTATTTCGGCCAATCATGACGCAGCACTGTATTTAATGGTCCCAGGGCCTCCGCCCTGGTCGGAAATCAATCCACCAAGCCCTAGAGTCTTGGCCGCCCGAGACTGCCTCCGCTTCCTAGCACGCCACGTGCAAGCCCGTGGCGTGGCTTTAGGCCCGTTACAATTCTACGATGGTGTAGCCATGTTTTCAAGGTTTGGGTGCTATACACGGATCGTCGAGGAGTCTACGCGAGGCATTGCAAGTGGGACCGCGGGTCGTTCAACAAATTGGTGAAGCAACCAGACACGATCGTTTTGGTACAGTGCCCATAGATGAGACGGTCAAATACAAATGTTGCGTTTGATTTTTATGTGTTAAATTATTTTACTCAGATTAAAATTGAAACTTGAGAAGTAGTTCCGAACGAACCAATGCGAAGTATACGCTTCTAGGATCAAACGTACGTGTATTGGGGTTACACGGTTACGGGTACCCCTGGTACGTGCGTCGCACTTAGGGACCCCGCACCTACGGATGGCATGCCCTCCAGCTAAGTACGGCTGGAGATTGAGTGGTCTACACGACCCCAAGGAGTACCGTGAGATATCTCCTTTCTTATCCATATTAGTTTAGCGAGTTTGATGCATCTTTAGGACCCTCAAAGTTGATACATAGCCCCGGAACCACCCATTCCGAGGCCAGTGTAGAGAGTAGGAAATAAACACACAAAATAACACTCAGACTCCATTTTACCAAAATAATTAGCGTTTTGTACATTCGTTTAGGGGTATAACCCCCCCTAGATAAAACCGTTCGGTTCAGGCAGCGTGACACGCTTCCTCAGCAGCTAGTGCTATGTGACTTCCGTCAGAGTACGTACGCGACGATCTAGCGCATCATTCAATCAGGACACAGTAAGTGGTAAGCCTCCAAGGAAAAAGTTGGAAAGTGAAATCTGGGGAAAAAATGATTTTTCATTATGGAGGCTCAAATTGACATTCGGTGCTCGGAAACTTCAAAGAGAAAAAAGATTATATGAATGGATCCATTTGGCATTTTGCGTTAGTTCGGAATGAACTGAACGTTAAGCGCACGAGAAGATTTCAGTGACTCCCCCGATCACTTTGGACCGAGGGTTGTCTGGACTGCTTGCTACCCTTCCGCTTATTTCCCTGTTTCTTGACTCTCCGGTTGACGAATTTTGCATTCGAATATCGGTCGCCAGGAAGCGCCCGCTTCTTGTAATGTAGCGCTGCAACCACATGCACACATGATCCAAACTTGGAGTAATACTTGCATGGGCACTGTGCGCTGCTCGCCGCGACTGACCAGCCAAAAGCTGGAATTCCGTCGTGGAGAATCTTTCGCATCGTCTACTTGTGCGTGCCCTTGTTGATGCGAACAGCTTCTTTCCGTTGGTACGCTTCGAGTACCTGATGCGCTAAATTGTTGGCGCGTTCTTCATCAGAGCTAGCATTCTCCAGAAGTTCTTGAGGATCCGCGCCATCATCGCGAAATGTTTCTTTCAAATGAACGACATTATCGTTCTGGCCATAAATAAAGGGGCAACTTTTCGCGGCTATTCCAGTAAATACAATGTAGCATCGGCAAAAATAGCACCCGCGTTTTCAAATTTAGTCACCGTCCTGCAATGCATGTCTAGAGCGTGTTGCTAAATTTTCATACGCGCACGCGTCATATCAGTAGAGAAATAGCGTCGAAGTGCCAACGCCTCAGCCCTACCGAGAAACGCCCCGTTGCGAAAGTCTACGTATATTTCACTAAAGAGAAAGCTGATGACAGGTCTGGCGGCGTCCAGACACGTGATCGCATCACACAGGCGACTGGGATCAGCAAAAACACCGTCGCTCGTATTTGGTACAACAAGGACAACAGTACGACGTTCGAAGAGGGGTGTGCAGTGGTTGCCAACAATGGCAATGAATGCGTGTGACCTTTGACAAATTATATTCAATAATTCTTTATAATGTTCAGAAACCGGCCGAGGTGATGGGTTGGCCTCAATCATACGACATCGATGTGATCGCCCCAGTCATCCGCAAGTACGTGGTCAAGTGCAACATCGACACCTTGCCTATTACGGCCATGCGCGTAGTCAAAGAAGTCGATGATGAGACAGGAACGTGTGTCTCTGGACGTACCATGCGTCGAGTCCTCAGGCGGCTCGAATATCGCCACAAGAAAGGCGAAAAGAGGCATTTTTCTTGCCGAAAGCACAGGTAATGTTGCTTTTCGCGCCACATACAGCGCAAGGTTGAGAACAGCGACACAATTGGCCGCCCTATTGTCCCTGTAGTAGCGCTTCCAATGCGAAAATAAAAGAGTAGGGTTATTGCCATGTCTTGAATAAATGATGCTTACCCTAAACCTAATACCCTCCCTGTATGAAGCGTTCATGTCAGCGAAAAGAAGCGACTTCCAGTGTATCGAGAATTTGTATGCGCCGAGATCGGAAGTTAATTCCGACGGCACAGCCAAAGATTCATGCAATTTTTTTGCGCGGCCAATTAGAGTCGAGTAAATATTGGATTTTAACGAATTTACGCAGTTGCACGCCACGCTGATCTCGCTCGGGATACTCCAAGTTCTCCATCTCCATCTCGACAGCTTGCCTGGTTTATCCGAAGTGGCCAAGCTTTGGTTTTGTGCCCTCTCTTCGTTCGCATTCCATAGCATGTGCTGGATCAAGGAAGTGCTCAGCCTCCAGTGGAGGTCCTATCTGTCGGTCTAACGCGACCCAGCCGGACCAACCCTGACCAACTTATCGAATTCGCATCCTACACGCTTGAGAAGCGGAAGACTGAAGTCGCGGAAGGGCGGCGCCGCAACTTACACCGTCTCGACAAAAGCGAACAGTCTGTGGACTCATTATATCGTCTCAATGCGTGGCTGTCTACGTCGAAGCGAACACGGTTCATCGCTAGGAAGATAACGACTGCGTTTTCCCAGCACTTTCCAAGACTTCCAGAAATGTGCTCAAGTCGGACACGCCAGCTACCGGCTGCGAAGGATCGCGGATCGCGGATCGCGTGGGGGAAGGCGATGAACGAGTCCGTTTTCATTACGCTGCTGAACTCCGTCGTGCGCAATCTCACACGTAACGGCACATCGACACCAGGCTACGTTCGCCACGAATGGAGCAACATTCGGTTAATATCTCACACCTTCCACAGAACCGAGGCTCAATATCGGTTCATGTTTGCCGAACGCCTGTGGTCTTTGTGAATGGTGAAGTGGTGGGCTGGTTGGTCACCGAACGAGTTTGTAGAGACTCTTGTTCGGTTCTTGGTTGACCAGACTGAGTCAGACGAGAACAACCAACTAGTTCACTGCCTTGCTCCTGGCCAAGCGTCTTTTACGGGCTGCCCAAGTACCTTTACCTAATCCGGCTGTCAAGGTTCGAGCGATGTCAACTCTGAACAAAACAGCGTTGCAAGCAACACCACAGAGAAGCAAATGAAGCGACTTGAGTCCAGCGTTGAGGCCATGAACGACAAGCCCGATTCTTGATTTCCCTTTTCAATCCGGAGAATACTGAGATGCCTACACCTTCGGTTCCAACCGAGATCTTGGCGGGGGACAAAATTTCGGTTTTGCCACCTGCTAAAGATTGGAGGGACCTGGTGTGGATGTACTAGTATGTGTGATGAAGTCGCTGTCACGTTTTGCGGATCCTCCTGAGTAGAATCAGCTGAGGCTTAGATAAGGCATACAATATATCAGTCTAAGTCTCTTGGAGGGATTCCCTCCAGGAGAAGTGACCGGCCCCACATTAGGGACATGGTCACTAAACTGGTGTACACCCCCCCCGGAGGAAGCGCCGTAATCATGATTTAGGGAGGGCCGGAAGCTCACCTAAATCAGTAGAAGCCAGAATGGCTCTGGAGGAACTGTATCGAAAAAGTCCAGTTATTAGGGATAAGAGGTTTCCTGGAGGGAAGCCGCAGATCAATAGAACTTCCGCTTTTTCCGCCTAGGACCGACTCCCTCGAGCGACGAGTGTTCTCCCTCGGCCCCACAGCCCTCGGAGAAACATCGCGGGAAAGTTTTGCAGAGTCAACCCCCTCCTTCAGCCCCCTTCGACGGTACGTGTAGGTAGCTCCTGCACGTCTGTTGATTCCATATTGGGGCGTTATCTGGGAAAGGCTTTGAGTGTGCCTCCTCCCAGTGTTCGCACCCTTCCATATTGTTGAGAATTGGTTTGCCCAGAGGTGTTGGAAGCAAGTGGCTCGCACCTCCCGCTCGCAATCCGCGCGGTTTAACAGAGCTGTGCGAGTAGAGCTATACCTGCGGTTTGCTCCCTTCAGGAACCCCTGAAGGCGAGCGCTTACATTTTAACGTTTGTGTTGTTTGTTGTTTGCTTTGGGCGACACACCACCAGGCTCCCTTCAAGCCCCGACCCCCTACACTGTTTAGACCTCCCGATAAAGGGCCCCCCGGGTAACACAACGGCCCGAGGTACTGCCCCTGGAGAGACGCTGCGAGCGATTCGATCCTCGCGCTCTCTCCAAACGTCACCCGCATCATCACACGTCCGTCGCCGAATGGAGAGCTTGTGACGTTGCGACAAATGCTGGCGCCAACTCCACGATGCAACAAACGCTCCCGGCGCACCGCCACTGCTCGAGTGCAGCTCCATCGCCTGCAGTTTTTAGCATCACCACAGTAAATGGTACGCCGTCCGCACGGATGTCGTTGATCCAGCGGACCAGCTGCTCCTCAACCGCCCTGGATAGTGTCGTACCGGTGCCAGGATCCCTGTGGCGCTGCTGCAGCCGTGCATTGCTTGCGCACTTGGCGCTAATTTGTTCCCGGACCTGCTTCCATGTATAACAAAGCCGCTTCTTTTGCTTTGTCTTGTCAAGAGGCAGACCCGGGAGGAATTGCTCGACAGCCTCGCCCATGGGCGCGGTGTCAAGAGCGGTCACAAAACACATCTTAAAATCATACGAGAACGCGACTTGTTCGCACTGCAGCGACCGCGAGCCAGTACCTGCTAGACGCGCTCTCCCCGTTCGCACCCTTTTGCCTCTGTGGCGGGGCGACTACCAACCACAGCAAATGAGTGGCGAACATGGTTGTCAAGGAATGGTTCCGCTAGGGTATGATATCTGCACCATCGTAATTTACACTGGCGTTATGATTAATGGTGGTGTTGACAGATAGAGCTGTGGCTCCTGATTGGGCAATTGCGGGTGAGCTTTACGAAATATCTATATATAACGATATCTCTTGACCAGTTTTCAGTATTATGTTTTGTATTCACTGTCAAAACATTTTTGCCGAAATCCGGTCGCATCTCTTCTAAATTTACGTAAATTAAAAACTCGCGAGCCAATCACATCTATTTGTGTAGTTAGCTATCAAAAATCAAATCGATTTGATTTTTGATAGGAAGTAATCTATTTGACTTGATGTTTGTAAAGGCTAAGTAACCTACCGTAAAATTTATGTGCATCCCGACAGCGATATTTGGGATGGGCAGAACAAATCACAATTCATCGAAACTGGTATTTACAAAAATACATTTCGCGACTCTTCAAATCTGAACGTATTCCCGCCAATTTCGCGAGTGCTGACAGCTCGGTTGGTTTGAACGGCCGAGTTTATTGAGGGCCCTGTTCCGGCGTGGGTTCGAGTCCCCCCCCGAATCCAAGGGAGCAGGTTTGTCGCAGTCTGACTGTTAATGCTCCACAAGGTAAACTGCTCAATCGTGCTATATCGACGTGGTCACAAACTAAACATACCCTTTGCCTTTAACATATCCTTATGCCTTTACAAATCAGCAGACTCTTCCTCTGGAGCGCCTAGGTCGTCGTCGGATGAAAGCGAAGCATCGGAGTAGGCAGCGGTGACTGTGCGTAGGATGGAGAACACAGTGTCAGGGAGCGGCGCTGGACCTGATGCGTCAATGGTTTGGATGTCCGGAGTGGGCTGTGCGAGTACAATGAGCGCCTTGCGGAATCCATTCCGAATCGTCGACGGTGTTAGCTTGTCCCAGCTCGCCCTCATCCACTCACAGAGGTCAGACCGGGTTGGTGCCTTCATCTTGAATGGGTTTGGAGACCCCCGGTGCTCGCGAAGCTGCGACTGGAGCGCTGCTACCCAGGTGTGGCGCAAGTGATTCTTGAACGGGCGGTTCCATGCTATATCAGCAGGCTGGCAGCTTGACGTGCATGACGCCGGAACCTTGAGCAGATGCACGTCGATTGAGCGCGCATAGTCGTCGATTCCCTCGGCCCAATGACCAGAAAAGTCGTCGACTAGTAGGATCACAGGCTGCCACGGTCGTGTCCTCGACCCAAACGACACCGTTAGAAACTCCTTGTGTAGGTTTGCGTTCCGCCAGGCCGTCGGGTTGGCGTACAGCTCCAAGCCCGTCGCCGCCATGATGATCTTTGCCTCCTTCCACACGTGGACGCCAAACCCTCGTCGCTCCTGCCAATTCGCGAGGTCACCGCCGGGCACTTTCGATCTGTTGGCTTTGATGATGACGAACGGGACCTCCTTGTTGCCGTCGGAGTCGCCAAGTAGCATGACAGTCACGCGTTCTCTGTCCTTTCCGCCGTGGCGGACCCACACCGTCTTGGAGCCACGCGGGTTGATGGACTGCTTGGGTAGATACTCGAAAAACACCCCTGCGACTGCACTTGGTAAGAATAAAGAGATGGGGTGTTAATACAGGTAAATTTACCGGTTTGGTCAGCGTTGTAGACTTTGTTCACGCCGAGCGCCAGCATCTTCGATCGGACAGCTTCGTCGAAAGCAACAGCGATCTCTTGGGCGTGCTCGAGGGTGATCTGTCTTGGCGCGTCCGAGCGCGAAGGCTGAGCTGGTGGCGCTTCAGAAAGCCGCTCTGCCAGTGCCACGATGCGCGAAGCCCAGCGATGCCGTGCTCGTCGGCCACGTCCAGCGCCTTCATTGGCCCGCTGACAGGGACACCGTCTTTCCGTAGCAAGTTGACCCACGTGACGATGTCCTTTTCAGCCGAGGCGGAGAGGAGCGTCGCCACGCCTACCTTACGAACATACTTCAGGTTTGCCAGCTTGGGGTCGGCGCAGCGCTCCTCTAGCGTCGCCCTCGCCGCCTTCCACTCGTAGATCGCCTTCCTCGTGGTTTCGCGTGCCTCAGCGTTGAGACCCCGGAAATATTTGTCGAGCGTAGCTGCCATAGAGGTTAGTTCCAGGTGCATGACAATGTTCAGCTTTTCGCGAGCTGTAAAGCTCCGACGATTGTGAGTTGGCGTCGTTCGTCCACTGCCGGCCAATCTTGGTCGCCCCGGTCTTTTACGTGCCATGTCCGCTGACAAAGCAAAGTGGCGGACTACTCGCCGAGTCGGTGGCTTCGATCGAATGGCTGTTGGATGATGGTTATATTTCCACTCCGACCAGGTGTCGGGAACGACATAAACTACAACACAACGACATTTAATGTGATTTGATTGGCTGATCCGAATTGTCGGGAATTGGTGATCGTCGGGATGCACATAAATTTTACGGTAACTATATTCATTTTCTCGGCCAATGAAAACGCTTGGAATCGTACGATTCCTCGCATTCTCATTGTCCGAGATCGCGTCAAATCGTACAATTCCACGATTTGATTGGAGGATAAATAAATTCGATTGATCGGTCAATTACAATTTACTTCGACGTAAAACATATTTCAAGTGGATGGCTTCAACATCACATGTTGAAGCAACTAATTTTGGGCCACGACGCCGCCAGCGGGCGCTTGGTTGGCATGGAGACGAACGGAGCCTCAAGCCGCAGCCACGGAAGACGCATTGGTATTGAGGATGGTGGAGAGCAAGCAGCGGCGGCATGCTCGGGATTTACAGTCCGCATCCGAGCCCTTCACGCGCTTGATCTGATTACGAACGGCCTTGGTCATGGATGCCCAGTCGTCCGTGTATCAGTCAACAACGGGGTGCCGCAAGCTTGCGTGGCGGCGCAGCACGCCAAGAACCACTCGATTTGGAGGCGGCACGCGTTGGTGTTCAAGTTCGAGGCGTTCGAGTGGTTTTCTATCCAGGTGGCGGTCCTTGGCGGCGATCCGGATCAGCCGTCAACAACTCGCGAGAGCAAAAGTGAGCTGGGCAGCATCGGGGAGCTTCGGCTGCCTGCCAAGGCGGACGGATACGAGTTGACCCAGTTCTTCCAGCTCTTTCAGCAAGTTCGCGTCGCGAGCTCCTTCAACCGAAGGTCGGCCTCTTACACACTTGTGCCGGCTGGGCGAATCAAGCTGCGCATCCAGTTCGAAGTCGCAAAGCCTGCCGAGCCGCAAGCCTCTCTGGTCGGCAAGACATCAAACGCTGCTGCCGTCGCCGAAAGCCCGCCATTCCGCTCGCTCTTCGGGTCCTCCACAGGGTTCCTGCAGAATCTACAACTTCAGCGGAAAAAGCTCAAGGCGACGGTCGTTCCTGTGTCGTTGCCAGACTCGGCTGCAGCCAGGCAAGAGGACGCAGGTGCTAGCAGCACGGACCCAGGCTTCTTTGCTCGAGCGACGGCCATTCTGCCTTCCGACCATATCGTGAGAGATGATGAACTGCAGTTTTGTGACCAGAGAGTTATTGGTGAGGGGGCACATTCGTGTGTGCGTCGCGCTATCTTGAACTCAGCACGAGTCTCGCGTAGCGGAGATGCGTGCGTTGCTGTGAAGGAGTTCCGATACCTGGATGCCAGCTCGCCTCCTCGGAAGGTGGTCGAGGCGTTTCTCCACGAGTACCGCATGCTCACATTACTCCCAGCACATTGCGAGAACGTGGCGGTATTCGAAGGTGTCTTGTTGCAGCCCAGACTGGCGATTGTAATGGAGTTTTGCGCGCACGGCAGGTGTGTATGCCATGACGGCAGTTGGTCAGTCACCATCGTCTCACCCCTGCCCGTTGTGCACCCAATTCGTTCAGTATCGCGCAGTTCATGAGCAATACTGAACGCTGGCTCCAGATCTCGCTGGTGCAGGTACACGGCGCGAGGATGGAGTGAAAATGATCACTTCGACGAATCATACCTCTAACTTGTTCTTTCAGAAATGTGCGATTGCGCTGCAGCTCGCGAGAGGAATTGCGTGCCTCCACAAGCATCGCATCGTCCACCGAGATATCAAGCCGCACAATATCCTGTTGACATCGAACGCGGGTGGTGAGCAGATTGCTGTGAAGGTGCAGTGCCTACGATAGCTTGCTGTTTCTTCCACACGCGCTAATACTGTACTTGGTCACCTTCAACAGATTGGCGACCTTGGAAGTGCCATTTCCCACCCTCCCGACGCTCCACCCTTGCTGGAAGAGGCGGGTTCGTCCGGGTATACAGCTCCCGAGGTCTTCACTGGCGGCGGATACGACCGCAAAGCGGACGTCTGGAGCTTTGCGATGGTGATCTGGGAAGTTTTTGGGTCGCCCTTGAGGCCTGATAACCCGTTTGTCGGAATGGACAGCGACGAGTTCGTTCGGCAAGTGAGCGAAGGAGTCCGACCCAACGTCTCGCACCTTGGAGACGATCGCCAGTCGGACACGACAAAGAGCGCGGTTCAGCACGTGATTGAAGCGTGTTGGGCATTCAACCCGGCTGATAGACCGACAATGGACGAAGTTGTGCGGATGACGGAGCAAATTTACGCGGCAACCATGCCTGACTAACAAGAATCCATGGCTCGGTCGGAGTTCGCCTGGTTTGGTTAGTTCGGTTAGTTCGTGCTCGAAGAGCTCCACTCGTCATCGCCCAAATTGACGCCACTGTTCTCCAGGAGCTCACGCACAGCGGTAATGATGCCAAGCACAGGACACAACCAACCACGATCAGTCGTGAATCGGCGGCACAAGTCGATATCCCAACCACATTCTCGACTCCCATCTCAATAGAGTTCGCCTGAAAATGGGGTCGAAAATGAGACGATCCTAATACAGCTAATTCTTTCAAGTTTGTGTTCTGCATGCAGGTGATCCGATGCAGGCGAGCGTCACGCAGCCCCCATTCTCCTTTACTGATCCAAAAGCAGGGCTGCAATGAGCTTGCGCAGCGCGTTGAGCTCCTTCTGCTCGACTAGGTCGAACTCCTTGACGAAAAACACGAAGCGCTTGAAGCAAAAGTGCAGGTGCGACTCGGCGTGCAGAGCCACGTAGCTCTGCAGATGGCTGTGGTACATGTGTGCATACACGCGGAAGAGTCGCTTGAGGATCGTGCGCGCCGCCGGAAGCAGTCCGCCGCCACCAATAACAGTGCTGTCAGCGACCACCGAGCTCCCCAC
>JAADXX010000695.1:0-15138 GCA_023338025.1 Phytopythium oedochilum
TCATTCCCTTCTTCTACAGCCTCTTGCTGACCGCGTTCTTGCTGATTCTGCGTCTACTGTTCCGAGCTGCCACGTATGCAAACGACGAGCTCATCCTGATCGATGGCCCAGTGGTATTTACCAACTGCTTTCACCGACAAAGAGCGCAAATGACAGAGGCAACTGGAGCGGCAACCGCAAAGCGGTGCAAGTCGAAAGGCAGGATGGCAGCTATTACGCATTTTCTGGCAGGGCGACGAGAGGGAAATGGTGTAGCGGTAGCCCCAATCTAAGGGCTACCTTAGCCGGCAAGCCCAACAATAGCATCGAACTTAGCTCTCTGTATGCTTTATGAAGACATAGCACAGCAGTTCAATAGAAACGAGATCGTGTATTTGCGTTGTGTGGTCTGCTATTTCTGGAATGCGCTTGTTTTTCATTCCCCTCACCCGACAGCTCTCCATCCAAGGTCGCAAAGTAGAATCATCCATCTCACGAATGTCTGAAGTCGCTTCGGCTCCTGTCGAAGAGCGATCAAGTGTCCCGAGCTCGCCATCGCAAGATGCGACGCCGATCCAACGCACCTCTTCAATAGCGCACAGTCTTCAACGCCGACCAACCCGACCATCTGCAGCGCCTAACACCTGGATGTATGAGTTACGACCGTCACATGAGCTGCCGGTCGTAGATCTATCCGTTTCCGTCAAGTCGCGGTTCCTCGGCCCGCGAATGCTTGCTGCATTCTCGCGAATGGTGTCCCATCGTCGCTTGCTGCTTGCAGGAGCCGTGTCCATACTTGTCATCGGCCCAGTTTGCCTTGCGGTTGACCCACAAATTGGCGGACCGCTCTCAATTGTAGCAGCGCTTTCAGCCTTGCCGCCATTACTAGCGGGTGCAAGCCTGCTGCGATACAACCTCACGAAGTTGCTACTGTGGACGTACGATGTGCAGCTCTTCCTTTTATTGTCCGCAACCACATTGGCAGCCTTTATAGCTCTACTTCGAGACGTGCGCTGTGTACTGCCGGTACTCTCGTTCGTTGGGTTGCTGCCCAACATATTTATCGACGCCAACCTGCGCGCAGTTCAGGCAGTCACACTGCTCACGGGTCTTCACGTCCTCTCCATGGGCGTATCAACGCTCGAGCTCATGGTCGACTTGGTTCCTGGTGTGCAGACAAATGTAGCGATTGTCAGATACGGGGAGCACGCGCTGCCGGCCAAAATGTTCGTGACCAACGGACTGGTCACGATCACCGTGATGCTATTACGCAACTTCTACCGGAAGCGCAGGAATGTTTTTCATCGCAAGAACCCGGCACTTCAAAACTGCGTTTCATACCGTGCTAGGCTGCATCTTCGCCTAGCTCCAACACGCGCCAGCTCAATGTGTATCAAGTCACAGGCCGCTAAACGCAGCCTCATCGGCACGAGCCCAGCAGCTATTGGTGTCGCGTGTAATACTGACATAAGCTGCCAGCAGATCGCGAGTGGCACGCACACAATTGGTCGTCGGGTCAGCCTAGCCCCACGAGTTGGCCCCGCACTGGTGAACTTGCCTCGAGGCGAAGCCGCGGTAAATGAATTCGTACAGCAGCTTCGCTACGACCGGGCTTACTGGGCTATTGACGCGCGAAATACCGTTTGGCCCGCCGTTTTTGCATCCATCATGCATCCACCTGCGTCAGCAAGGCAGAGGTTGGTGGCGGCGCTCTTCCAGTCGCTTGGGGCTGCGGCATTTGCTGTCTCAGTATTAGCATTTCCAGCAGACAAATGGCTGCTACCCGATGACGATACCAGTATACAAGGCGAGGGCATGCCCGTCGTCCAGTGTATCGCGTTGGCGTTGACGCTGATGTTTATGAGCTGGGTGCTAGCTTTGGTGCAACGCGACTTACTCCGCACCGTGGTGCTCAGCTTCGACTTTGCTTACTTGTCAGCCCACCTCATGTTTCTGTGCTGGTGCATGTGCGACTTCTTCCTCTGGAACCACCACTTCATAATGATCTTCGTCTCGTGCCTGTGGTTACACTTCCCCCTGTGCATCGATGCGTTGACTCCTCCCGTCCGGGCGAGATTGGGTGTTCACGTTCGTCAGGTAGCTGTCGTGCTGGCGCTAGTGACGATCGGCAGTAGCGCCACAGCGAGCTACCTACTCGTGTTCAACCCAGTCACAAGCGCCAGCGTATTCGACCGCGTCGTCGTCACGGTGCAGATGCCGGGGGCTGCAGTCGTCGAGATTCGCATTTTGCCCTTCTTCTACAGCGCTTATTTCACGGCGTTCCTTCTGATGTTGCGCTTTGTGTTCCGCGCTGCGACCTATGGTAACGACGACCTCATCGTCATCGATGGACCGGTCGTGTTCTCCAACTGCTTTCACCAACGCACTACCGAGACGTTGCCGGCACGTGGCGATACAAATCGACGGATGGTACCACCACCGTCAGCCATCTCGCCAACGCCGCTTATGATGCCAGACAAAGGCGAAGGACTCTAAGCTTTAGCTCAGACCACAACTATGAAAACTCGTCGCATTCACACCACCGCATCACTGGAATCGGCAAGGGTCTATAAGTTGCTGCCATTGAGAATGCACAACATATCAATGCAACTGCCTTTACCGATTTTTTCTCTCCCTCTCTCCATTATTATCCACTCTCGGATTGACCACAACTGCGTGTTCGGTCTTGCACCTGTGGCTGCGTGCGAGCCGCGTCAACACTCCCCGTTGATCTCTCTTGATTTACACGGCCAGCTGCTGGAGCAAAGGACGGCGCTGCGCAATCGCTGGCTTCTCTACTTGGCGCAGCAGTTTGAAAATGCCAGTGCCCAGCGGGATCGGGATGCCCATGATAATGCATTCACTGACGCCGACGATTGCATCCGTGCGTGCGTGCACGGCCGCATCGAACAAATGATCGGTCGTCTTCTCGAACGACGCGAGCATGAGCACACTCTCCTTCATCTTCGCGATGCCGAAGCGCGTGATGCCCAATACCTCTCCCTTGAACGTCATGATGTCCGACAAGAGCATCAAGTGTCGGCGATCAATGCCGATGCCGTACGCGCTCATGATGTAGTTGACCTCAGAACTAATGAGTTCACGCGCGGCCTCAATTCCAAGCGTCTTCTCCACTTCGATAATGTGGTTTGACGTCGTGTGGAGTCCGTCGACGCCTGGGATGCCCATGACCTCGGCCAGGCCGTATCCTTCGACCAGCAAGTGGTGTGACTTGCTGCCGCCAGACGAGGCGCTCTCCTCGTAGTTGATCACTGCACGGTTTACAGTCGGGATACCCTGCACGATAACGCTCGGCAGCTCGCCCTTCAGGGCCTGCATCGCAAAGTACGCGCCACGCGCATCACTGGATCCACTAGCACTTCCGCCACGCACACCCTTGTAGTTGGGCGGCGGCAGGATGCGCAGCTTGTCCGGGCAGCGCGCGTTCAGCAGGACGTGGTGCTCCTTGAGCAGCCGTAGCACGCCACGCGAGCTAATGCCAGTCGCGTTCAGGATCGCCTGGCGCACCGAACGCGCCGATACATTCAGATGGAGCTGGTCAATCGCCTGGAGGTCAAGCTTGACCGACAGGTAGGCCTGGTCGCGCGCAAACACCTCTTTGATGTGCACCGCAATTTCGCCGAGCGTCGTCTTCTCGATATGTCCTTTGACAATACGCGCTGCACGCTCGTCGGTCTTGCACACGAGCGCCGCGGTGATGATGGGCGTGCTGATAACCTTGGACGCATTGATAATCTCCTTCAGACGCGGCACACCAAGCGTCACGTTCATACTCGCGACACCGGCAAAGTGGAACGTCTTGAGCGTCATCTGCGTGCCCGGCTCCGAGATCGATTGCGCACCAACTGCACCCACTGCCTCACCGGGCTCCATACGCGCGCGGTGATACTTGGAAAGAGACATCTCAAGCAGCTTTTCAACCTGCGCCTCCGTAATGCGGCACACATTATGTGTGAGCAGCCACGCCGCTTCTTCCTTCTCAAGCGACCCGTCTTGCGCCGCGCGGTCACGCCACTCCTTCCGCACCTTCGCCGATTGGAACGACTTGCTGTGCTCCCACGACATCAGGCCAACCGAATCCAGACCCTTTTGCTTGCACTCCATGGTTGCGAGTGCCATCTCCTCGTCCTCGTCCTTGTCCTCGTCTTCGTCTTCGTCTTCATCTTCCATGTCGACAGCATCATCGTTGGCTCTCGTCTTCTCCACCTTGACGAGACGCTTGCGGTTAGCGAAACGACGAACCTTTGACGCGTCCGCGACCTTCTCCAGCTTGGTCGAAACTTGGATTGAGCGCTCCTTGACAGCGTTCCTGCCTCCCTTTACATCCGTCGCCTGCTCCTTCTTCGGCACATCGATATCAATGCCAGCTTCACGATCGAACGCGGCATCGAGCTTCGAGGCGTACGTCTTGATCGCCTTGTCCATTGACGCAATTCCAGCGACCTCGCGACTCGAGGCGATATCTGAAGCGACAGACCCCAGGAACTGCTCAATCTCAATGAGGAACTTTCGACCGGTCGGTAGGATTTGCTGAAACTTCGGACGCTGCACAGCCTGCTTGCCCAGCAAACGCAGCTCGTGCGGCAACAGTGCGCGGGCCTCGCGATCCGGAAGGGTGTTGCGGATGTGCTCAAGCAAGCGGTTGAAGTCCACAGGGCGATCGTCACCCTCCATGAACGCAGGGTTCAGGCCGTCGTCGCCATAGGTAAATTGGACCACCGAGCCCTCTGAATTGCGCACCGTCTGATCATACTGGCACGACAGATCCTCCAGAGCCTTCATCAGACGCCGAGCCATGTAGCCCGTCTCAGCGGTCTTGACAGCAGTATCGACCAGACCTTCACGTCCACCCATTGTGTGGAAGAAAAACTCAGTCGCCGTCAATCCCGAGTAGAACGAGTTGGCAACGAATCCCTTTGCCGCGGCGTGGAGCGCGTGGGGCAGGAAATGCGGCAGTGTACGGTTGACAAAGCCCTCGGGAACACGCTTGCCACCAACCGATTGCTGACCGACGCACGCCATCATCTGCGAAATGTTCAGGGCACTACCCTTGGACCCGCACTCGGCCATGATACGAGGGTTGTTGTGGAACGGAAGCGACTGCATGCACTCGGTGCCAGCAGTCTCACGAATCTTGCCGAGTAGGCCGTTCAATTCGCTCTCAAGCGATTGAATTGCGTTGCAACCGGGCTTGAGGGACAGCTTGCCGCGACGATACTCTTCAATCGACTGGTTCGCCAAGTCGTACCCGTTCTGAAGTAGCGTCTCCTTCTTCACAGCAAGCTCGTCGGAAGGCGTCACATCATCGATGCCGATCGAGAAGCCCTTGAAGTTGCCGAGCCAGCGCGCGCAGAGCTTCGCGAGTCGGTTCATGCAGCGAGCAGCTTCGTGTGGCCCATGGTCGCGAAGCAGCACATAAAACAGGCCCTGCTTGCTGCCATCTCCCAAAGTCTTCTTGGCCAGGTTTCCACACATGAGCTCGCTATTGCGAAAGCACACGTAACCGTCCTTCCAGCACATGAACTTGTTGGACGTGTAGTTGCGCTCCTTCAGCTCGAGGTTGACAAGCACGTTTGTCTTCGAGTTCGGCTTTACAAGCATGTTGATGACTTGCTTGCCCGTCCACAGACGGACGGGGAGCACAATCGCGGGCGGAGGAAGCTCGATGTGTTCAAGCCCGTCGTTCATGAGTGTCAGCACCTGGCAAAACTGCTCACGGTTGAAGAAGATATTCTTCTGGGTCAACAAGTAGGCCGCAGTCAGGAAATCCTGGGTGGCAGCGACGAGTGGCTCACCGTTGCGCGGGGTGATCAGGTTCTCCTCGACTCCCATGAGCGAGATAGCTTCAGCACGCGCCTCTTCTGTCTGCGGCAAGTGCATGTTCATCTCGTCGCCGTCGAAATCGGCGTTGTACGGTGAGCAAACGCACTCGTTGAAGCGGAACGTACGCCATGGCATGACCTTGACCCGGTGTGCCATGACCGACATCTTGTGCAGTGACGGTTGACGGTTGAAGAGCACAATATCGCCGTCCTCCATGTGACGCTCGACGATATCGCCAATCTTGAGCTCGTCAGCAAGACTCGCGCGATCACCGTAAAGGAGGTTCTTCGTGAACTTTTGCCCGTCTAAGCGAATCACGTTCGCACCGGGGTGGACATGCGGGCCGTTGACAACACACTGGCGCAGCTTCTCTATGTTGTACCGCGTCACGCGCTCGGGGTACGTCATGGTTTTGGCGACATGCTCAGGCACGCCGACCTGGTCAATCGCGAGGTTCGGGTCCGGCGAAATAACCGTACGGCCCGAAAAATCAACGCGTTTTCCCGACAAGTTGCCTCGGAAACGACCTTGCTTGCCCTTCAAGCGCTGGCACAAACCACGTATACCGCCGCTCTTGGCACCAATAGGCTTAAGCAACCCGGGGGTGTCGCCATTCATCAGCTGAGCGACCTGGATCTGCAAAAAGTCCCAGTCCTCCATCACCATCTTCAACGACGCTCCCTTCTGCAGTGCCGCTCGTAGCGCAAAGTTGACTTGGATGATTTCCTGGAGCTTGATGGTGATATCGTCCTCGTTACTGCCAGAGCCACCGTCCATCGCAACCGAAGGACGGATGCATACGGGTGGCACGAGAACCGAGCTGAGAATTAGCTTCTCTGGGCGTCCTTCGCCGACTGCATCCATCCACAGAAGCTCACAATCTTGGTCCGGGATTTGCTCAAAGAGCTCGCGCACCTTCAGCGGACTCAAGTCTTCCTGCGCCTTTGGCAGGTGCTGCGCAAGCTCCGAGTTGGCTGCTTGGGCCTCGGCAAACTGCGCGACAAACACATTGCGCAGATCATGCGCTGCGCGGGCACGGTACTTTTCGTGCACGAGCTTCAGAGTGGTGCTCATGACCTTGCGCACCGTGCCGTTAACTTCCTGGCAGTGCGGACACTTGACGACTTTCTTGCAGATGGCCGCGATCTTCTTGCGCAGCGCCACAAGGCGCAGCACATCCGCGCGCGGGTCCCGCATGCGCCGCAGGAAGAGCTCGCGGTCCGCGGGCGGCAGCAAAACGCGGCTGCACGACTTGCAGATCGTCTGCAAGATCTCCGTGATCGCTTTGAAGTATCCAATGTGGAACACTGGCAGCTCCAGTTTGATGTAGCCAAAATGGCCCACGCAGTCCGCTAGTCGAAGGTGACAGGTCTGGGTTCATTTCAATCCATGGACGGGTTCGGTCAGCGCCGTGAGCTATGAAAAGCAAGGCATCGTGTTGTCTCACCTCGCACGTGTCCTTTTTGTTGGAGACGCCAAGCCGCTTGTCCAGCACACCCGAAGTCGCAGGCTCGCGCGACGGCATGTTAAAGATGTCTCTGCGTTCCATACAACACGAGCCGAGGTCAGCTACCGCCGGAATCCCATAATACGCTAGCGACTAGTCTAGCCAAGCACGCACTTGGAGTGCACGCGGATCTCCGACATGCGCATCATGTCGACCTCCGAGAGCAGGCCGAAGTTGAGGTGGCTGATCTTGGCCGGGCGGTCGTTCTCGAGCACAAACTGCTTCACGAGCGGGTTGCGGCGCTCGCCCGAGCCGGCCGTGGCCCCTCCCGCGGCCCCGGGCCCGCCGCCGAACCGTGCGCTCTGCATCTAGGCCGCGCGCGCTGTCTGGTACGTGTCCGTGTCGCCCGCGCCTCTGCGTCCTTGCCGCCGCCGACCGACGAACCGCACGCGTGATAGTGCAGTGCCTTTCTTCGGTTTTGTTGGCCAACGGTCTTGTGGTTGGCGCCGAGGTTTGCAGCGGTGTGTACCGTTTCAAAACGGCACATCGTGCCGCAAATATGGATCTGGTGGGGTGATTGGTCGAAAACCAGATGCAACGGCGAGTGTATGAATCAATTGATTGTTGAAAGTGACATGGGGCGTGGCGAGTACTACCGCAACAAGTACGGCGGCGGCGGGCGCGGCGGCGGCGGGCGCGGCGGCGGCGGTCGAGGCCGCAGCGACAGCGGTGGGTACGGAGGTGGTTATGGAGGCGGTGGCGGTGACGGGAGAGGATTGAGCGCTCGGCCGCCGGCGACGTGGCAGCAGCTCGGAGATCTCCTGCAGGACATCCACAACCGCAACTACGGGTCGTACCACGAGCTCGAGCGCCTGTTCTCGTACTCGGACGGAGACGGACTCGCCTTCACGCTCGGGTTCGACCACATCCAGGGCGACCCGTACGCTAGTCCGTCCCGAGCGCATGTGCAGGTTGATCCAGCGAGCGCAGGCTTCCTTCCCGAGATGTTCCGCGCCAAGATCCGCAACGTGGCGTTGTGCGACTACCTCACTCGCAAGTTTGCGGCGGCGGCTCGCAGTGCTGGCGCCGATGCCAAGACTCGTGAGTGGGTCGATGCGCCAATGATATGATCGCTAGTTGGAGCTGATTTGTGCACTGTGTCCTCCATTACAGGCAGCAATTCGTGGCACGGCGCCAAGGGAGGAGACATCTCCATCGACACGCCAGGACAGCACGTGATTGAGCGGTCTTCTGTCATGGTGCTTGAGAACGGACTGGTGGAGGCGCGTTTCAACATCAATCTGCCCGCGCGAGGACGTAGCATCTGCGGCGACTGGGCGTTCACAATCCTCGTGGAGACGTTGCCTCGTCTAGTCAAGAGCGCGCTGTTGCTTCGCAGTCTTGATGCAGGACACTTGTGGAACCACCTGAAGTCGGTTGAAGATCAAGAGGCGCTACGCTGCATGCTCAAGGACGCAGGGCTCGTTGGGTTTATCCGCGACGGCTCGATTCTTCCGCGTGAGGTATGGAGGTATTACCATAACTGCATTTATTATCTTGCCCATTTGGCTGACGAGGAACATGTTTTGCTTGCAGTCTGGTGCGTCGGACAGGCCACTCAGCCCCGAGAACGCGATCCCGTTCAAGTCTCCGGAAACACTGAGCAAGTCGTTCACCCTACCGAACTGCGGTCCAATTACTGGCATGGGGATTCCGCAGGGTGTTACTCTCTTTGTTGGAGGCGGTTTCCACGGTAAAACGACGGTGCTGAAAGCGCTGGAACTCGGCATCTACAACCACATCCCCAGTGATGGTCGTGAGTTTGTTGCCATGGACCCGAACGCTGTCAAGATCCGCTCAGAAGACTCGCGCAGTGTCACTTGCACTGATATCAGCGCGTTTATCGCCAACCTGCCGTTCAAGCAAGATACCACACGGTTCACAACTGCTGATGCGTCTGGGAGCACGTCCCAAGCCGCGAACATTGTCGAGGCGCTCGAGGTTGGCGCGACCACGCTGTTGATAGACGAAGACACGTGCGCTACCAACTTCATGATCCGCGACTGGAAGATGCAGCAACTGGTCGCGAAGGAGAAGGAGCCGATCACACCGTTCATTTCGAAGGTGCGCGCGCTGTACAAACAGCAGGGTGTATCATCTGTCCTGGTGATCGGAGGGGCTGGCGACTATTTCTCCGTTGCAGACCACGTCATCATGATGGACGCGTACGAGCCTCGAGACGTGACTGTGGAGGCCAAGAAGATTGCGTCTCAGTCCAGCGATATCCACCAGGATTCGACTTTCGGAGGGTTCAAGTCTCGGATCCCGCTCGCGCGGGGTTTCGAAGTGAGCGGCAAGGTCGTCTCGCGGGGTCTTGATAAGATCCAATACGGCGAGGTGAGTCGTACCGGTTTGTGGTGTGCAGGTGGATATAATTCTCACATATATTCCCGCATGCCAGATCGATTTGGACATCGGCTGTGTGGAGCAAATCGTCGAAGCGAGTCAAGTGCGCGCGATCGCTGATGCTATCCAGAAGTCTCGCAGCTTTATGGATGGCAAGCGCACACTGCAGGTACACCTGTGCATCAAAATATGCGATGACGGCGCTGTACTTATGCGCGCTACTGCTACTTGTGAGTCCAGGAGGTTCTTTCGATCATCGAAGACGAAATTGATCGGACGGGCTCGTTGGATGTCATTAGTGTACACCAGAAGTCGGGATTCTACGCGCGACCGCGCAAATTCGAGGTGCATATCTGTCGACGCCCGCCATAGCCGCATAGGGCAACCCTCTCACTTGTGTCTTTGCCAATATTGGTATACAGTTGGCGGCGGCGATCAATCGGCTTCGCGCGGCTACGATGACCCAGTACATCGGAGGACTACTCGCGTATTCCCAGCAGTAGCACGCTCATTTGTGAGTGGAGGTGGCACTCTCTGTCGTGCTCAGCGCTTGCCTCGCTGTGGCTGTTGGCGTGCGCCAGCAAGCCGCCGCTTTTAGCTAGTAAGTGGTAGACGTACTCAACGTGCATCATGAATGCCAATATCGTGTGGAAGATTGGTCGAACGTCGCCATAGCTGCGAGGCCAATGTGCATGGGAGAAGTATGCCGTAAGCAAATTTCGGGTGTCTTCACCGAACGCAAGGACATCCTGGAGTTCCAGTTCTGTGCTCAGACGTTGCGGGTTCTGAAGCAGCTCACAAGCTACTGGCCAACTCGATGATCCGACTGTTCCTCCTGGCGGCTTCCATGGCAAATGGGGCTCAAGCACCACGCGCAGCGCTTCAATGAGTAGCGCCTCCGATACCAGGTATGCTTCGAAACCTAATCCAGCGTCGCTTGCAGCCCCAGTGTCTCCCATGAAAGTAGGGACACTCTCAGCGATTTGACGAGCCGCATCGCACATTGCAGCTACACTCGCAAGGATTTCACGATCACACCTGCTCTGAAGCGATGCGATTGCTCCTCTAGCTTTTTTCACGAATACTGTTTGGAACGGCAACTCCGAATCATGGGGGTAGACCAGTGCGCGCAGTTCGTTTGCAAACGAATTTGCTCCCGCAACGGTGAAGCCAAACTCAGCGTTGAGCAGCACTGTGACTCGACAGCAACTTGCGCTGTTCTTGAAATCATCCGCGATACTTTCTTCGCATCGGATTTCGATGCCATTGCCGGAGTGTAACACGAGCTTGCTGCAGTCGAAGGATAACAAGTAATAGCGCTCCAATAGCTGCTTCAATTCTGCAGGGTGCGATGAAAACTCGGAGCTTACAACAGCGAGAAGTGGAGGCAAGCTGATCCCACATGCGTCACAGTGTTCTTGGTGAACCACGTGAGTACTCAGATTGAGGGATTCTTGCGACCACTCTGTTCCTTCTTCCAACAACACCGACTCAAGTATGTCTCGAAGGGCTCCGACCCGTGCATTCTGAGCGGCTAAACATCCCGGGCAGCCGTACAGCTCGGTTTCAATGCCATGAGTAGTCTCATGGTGTTGAGCATCACCACAAATAGATTGGGACTCGCATTCGAATGGGCAGGCTGGCATGTCTCCTACACAGCCTCGGCATTCGTCCAAGTCGTTGATAAATCCTAGTCGGCGCATGGCTACCCGACAATGGAGATAGCTTGACAGGCTGATGCAGTGCGATTGCTTCGTATGCCTATCTCCATCTTTGCTACTCGTTCGCATCGGTGTCAGCTCAAGGAGCAGGTGCGAGCGATACTCGGTCTTCAACTGCACCAAGAACACTGTTGCCAAACAGAATACGCCCGCGATCTTGCATCCAAACTTTGCCAGGCGCAGAGCTCGGACATACTTCGCCAGATATTTCGTCCATTTGGGTGACACGATCGCTCTCCACATCGTAAATGATGTCCCAGCGGGGTCACCCCACATGGTAGTTCCCGTATCAGTCGTTTCAATAGTCACGCAAGCCAACAAGTCATCGAAACTTTGAAGTGGCAGATCCAACGGATATGGATTGACCGCACTCTTCAACAGCGTGACTTGCCGACGTTGTGCCTTCTCTGAAACCGATGCGGATAGTTCGGGGTCTTTGGCTGAAGCGCAGTCGCCGAAGTCAATGATGAATTTGGAGTTGGCGTCGTAAACGTGGGCATCGACACGCACACCGTCCACGACAATTGTTCCTGAGCGAACGTGATGACACTCGTTCCGGCTATCTCCCCTGCCGAGGGAAAAGTGTTCTCTTCCATGATTTCCTGCATCTCTTACGTGGTGAGGAGTCGAAACTCCGCGAAGATGTCTCCAGGTCACAAACTCCGTAATGCCAGTGGTATCATCATTCAGCAACTTGAAGTCGTCTGGAACGAACAAATGTCTAGCAGGTACTAGCCGTTCCACCAGCGATTCACATCGTGGTAACAAGCTACCACAAACAAATCGGAGAGAGTCGGGCATATCCAATCGAGTGTAGACCGCCACAAGTGCGAATCCAGATCGCCCACCCAGTCTGACCCCCTCCTTGTGCGCGCAAATGAGGGTGTGATCGTAATCACGGATTCGTAGTGGTGGTGGGCGTAGCGCCCCCACCCACACAAGTCGGAATCGGCGATCCCTCTTCTCGTAGAGTAGGCAGAGCGACTTGCAGAACTCGCGAAGCCCGTCTGGAGAACGTCCATATCCGTACGAGTCGAACTCGCGGAGCGAGAATGTGAGCGAGAACGATGCTGACGTGGAGGGGTAGTATGCAGCGATGCGAATACCTTCGAGGATGTAGCCGTGCGGTTTCTGGTCGTAGACGGAGATCAGGAATGTTTTTCCGTTCATAGTATGCGGGCATTTGAAAATGGCTGTGGCTGATATGCGGTCAAGTAACGCCCGGCGCTCCTTGAGTTGTCGCCGCGACTCCATCAGACGCTGCTGCGTCCGCGAGGCATCGTCCTCCGATTTCATCAGTGCCGATTCTGCACGACGGCTATCAAGCTCGGCTTGCGCTTTGGCGTCCAGGATTGCTTTCTCACGAAGGAGCGCGGCACGTTCATCTATCGCAGCTGTGCGTTTTTTCTCGATATCTTGAGATACTTGCGTGTGACGCTCGTGTAGAGTTGTAGCAACTGCCACATCGATAGGATCGCCGAGTTTCGATATGTCGGATATTCCAATCACGTACTTCGCTGTATTGGAGTGTGCCACTGGGTCAAGCAAAGGAAGCACTCGTTTTGAGTACATGGATCGCTTCGTTGGTTCCGACTTCATCGGTTTTTGATGTCGCTGCTGATTCTGGAGAAGCTTGCGAGCCTGCAAGACACGATTCTGAACAGCATATTAGCTCATAAACAG
Source organism: Phytopythium oedochilum (assembly GCA_023338025.1). NCBI lineage: Eukaryota > Oomycota > Peronosporomycetes > Pythiales > Pythiaceae > Phytopythium > Phytopythium oedochilum. The sequence continues at coordinate 13,081 of JAADXX010000695.1, forward strand.
TCACACATGAATAGACAAGTGCACTGCAGCAATGGTGACCTTTTCTTGCTCCAGCGTGCGTGCTAGCTGGTTCTGCGCAGTGGCTGTAGCTTGGAGCTGCTCCAGGCTGTGATGAAGCTGTTCAAGGGCTTCTCGTAAGCTACAGAAAAGACCTGCGCAAAGCCTCAACGTATCAGTGCGGTACTGGTTCTGGCAATGCCTGGTGTGCAACAAAGGTTAGCATAATTCCCGCGTGAGCTCATGCTGACTGCATGCTCTGTTGCTGATCTGTATACTTGCTGCTTTGCAGCTTACCAGATGTGCTGGTCTTCGTCACTGCTAACTTGGCGGCAGCTCTCAATCCACCGGACCTATCAACACAAAACTGAGCGTTGTATCTCTATCTAGCCACGCTTCCACAAAGTTCAGAACCCCTTACATGGTCATCAAGCTCGGCCAGAGCCCGCCTCGCTTTTGCTAGTGTCATCTGAACACGTGATACTGCCTGTTCAACGCGTCTGTTACAGCAAAGAAACAGTGAGCAAGCCGAGACGACATTGCGTTTGAATAGCAGTAGTGCCACGGCCGCTTTCCGATGCGGTGCGTAGACTTACCGGGACATGATATTTAGAGCCGCGAGTTTGTCGCACAGCGATAGCTCGCATTTGTCCCCAAATTCGTCAAGGGTTTCTGTCGCCGCCTTCAACCGCTTACACGACTCGATGCATTTTCTTGCTGTTCGAAGCAGCATCATATTCCCGTGCAAGCTTTCCTCTTGCACTAAGGCACGTTGAGCGGCAGCGACACGTTCTCCATCCACCGCATTATCGCATGGCATAATACTTGCTAGAGGCAGCACCAGCGAAGGAGGTGGTGATGGGGATCGCTTGGCACGCTGCGCTGGGACCGATCGCGTTTTCGATTCATTGCCTCGTCGTGGGTGCAAAGTTGGGAGGTGTGTTGCCGTTATTACCCCACTTTCTGTCTCCGAGCGGCTATCGGGTCGACCGCGGAACTGGCAAGATCTGGTTTTGGTGATGAATGGGTTGCGTCGAAGGGAAAAGCCAAGCCATTCCACCAGCACATCCGCCTAAATCGAAGAGTGTGTGAGCTCCATAGGCAAGAACACAACCAATCATATACTCACACTGTCGAGGAAATCGGTGTCTTGGCACATGACGAGCAGGTAATTGCGGTTTTCGTAGAGGTATGGTCGAGGCTGTCCTTGATGGAGGTGGTGGCGCCACGCCTCTACGCGTTCAACGACGTTGACCGAAGCAGCCCGAAGGAGCAAAAGCAGATCTCCAATGAGATGCAGGTTGAGAGTCGAAGTAGTTTGTCCCCGACGAATAGGAGCTACTTGTCGGGACACTTTCGAATGTGCTGCTTGCGGAAGTAGTGACGGCAACTCAGCTACCATGTCGAGGAGTCTGGTCTTTTGCTGCTCGCGCACAGATATGGCGCTAGCGACAGCGAATTCTGCTTCGCGCAGCAGACAGGGAGACGGACCGTCGACATTGGCGAGCCTTCTTTCTCCAGCGGCTTGATGGTGGCTAGAGAACATCGCCTAAGGGTCAATGGATACCATCTCGATTGTTTGGGGGAACACAAAGGGTCGTGTCTTTTTTTCGTCTCAAAACGACGCCAGTTTTACCAACAAACAATTCTTGATATTTCGTTGGAAAACTTTCATTGTGGTGGGGCTCTTTCACAAAACGTACCTTGAGCAAGGCATTGAATCCTCCACCGTACGAAATCGATGCTGTCACCGAAAGACCCGTGTTGGTGCTGCTGGCGGAACAGTCGCCTCGACTGGCGTGACTGAGAACCCAATATCTTGTTCCAGCTGAAGTGAAGCGGGGCCACAGTCTACATGACTAGGCATTTTCATACGTTCGTCTTGAGGTGCTGATGCAGTTGCCTCTGTCATTTGTGCTATTTGTCGGTGAAAGCAGTTGGTAAATACCACTGGGCCATCGATCAGGATGAGCTCGTCGTTTGCATACGTGGCAGCTCGGAACAGTAGACGCAGAATCAGCAAGAACGCGGTCAGCAAGAGGCTGTAGAAGAAGGGAATGA
>JAADXX010000696.1:0-15064 GCA_023338025.1 Phytopythium oedochilum
ATATATATTGAGTTAATAGCCAATCAGATTACTACAAGGACTGTCAGGCAAACGAGTGATTTAGAGGTAAATAATGCTTGTTTTTACTGAAAGAACGGGACAGACACACTAATATTTAATTTTGCTCGTTGCCTGTGTTTTTTTTCGCAAAACACTTAAAAATTGTTCTAAACCGGTGTCACAAAGAAACCCTTCCAAATTCGATAGCTCAAAAATGTGAATATCTCAATCTGAGCTTGGCGGGAAAATCTGAGCTTGTGGCATACTGGTAAACAACGTACGAGTTCTCTTCTGATTATCGTAGATCTGTCGTATCTGTTGTAGTTTTTGCGCAAGACATGCGTTTTGGAGGATGCACAAATAAATTCTGGACAGATTAGTATGTAAAAGACTGCTCATATTGAGTTTTTGTTTTCAAGTGCTGACACAAGTCAAGGTGGCAGGCTCACCGATGTCGAGAAACTGGTCTTAGTGCCGAGAATGGCATAACCGACGAGCGAAGTAGCTGATGATCTGGACTTTGTGCTGGACCCCAGCCTCCGTCGAGCCGGCAGCTGCCTCATCCAGCAGACACAAACGGCCGGACGGGATGCCCGCAGGCACGCAACGCCATACGGCGGTTGCTGAAGCCGCGGCCACCGCTGGCCATCTGCAAGTCAGCATACTGCAGCACAGACATCTTGCTGCGTGCGAGCATCAGGACGCGAAAAATGCGGTTCGTCCGCGTCCAAGTCGGTCAGCTGCTGCCTGATCTCGAGCTGCGCTCTCATCCGGATAGTCGTCACTGCCGGTCGGGAGCGGTCCTCGACTACTGTGTCCGGTGAGTCGGGAATTTACAGTCTGCGATGGGACAACAGTCACTGGTGTAGCGCTTTGTGTACACTGTAAAGAGTCTCTACTAGAGACTACACTCGGGTCGGTTTTTACTGTCTTTCGCGCCTCCATGTGACGAAGCTCACATAGCTCCTTTGCCCTCGACAACGGGACGCTTTCATCAATACGGTTTATCCATTCACTGGACCAAAGTTGTCTGTAGAGGAATAGATGATCTTGCTGAACTGATCCAACTCGGTCCCATCGTCCAGCCGATCATGCTCGAGCAGCGCGAAAGCGATTAAGCCTATGACGAGTGCCAATGCACTGGAATCGAGGCTGAGTATTGCTGTCCGCAGAAGCACGTGAGTCTCATCCTCCGACGGACGTCCTTTACCCAAGCAAGCTAGCTCTATCACCGTCATCACAGACCCAGGAGGAAGCGCGGCGCGCCGAGCCTCCTCCTCACCTCCTCACTTATCAAGTCGACTCCTTCAGCAAAATACAATCCAAGATGAAGATATTCCTCCCAGCTACCCAGCTCACCGTTCTCGCGATCGTCACCGACCTCCACGTCCGTCTGGTGGCCGCGGGAAACCCAGGCGCCGGCGCAGCCACGCAGCCGTCGACGTCGACGAGCTTTGGTGGTGGTGCTCCATCCGACACCACGTCAACCGGGACCGCCGGTATGGGGTGGGGCAGTCCGGCCGTGTCAACGGGATTTGATGCCGCCGTTCCATGCGATCCAGTCACGGCTGGGGCAGGTTGGGGAACCCCAGCGCTTTCGACTGGGTATGATGCCGGTGTCGCTCTCCCGTGCGACACTGCGCCAGGAACGGATTGGTCGTCCTGGTGGTCGCCGTCCACGGCTTCCACCACAAGTACTCAGCCCTGCGATACCACCTCCGGCACATCGGCGGGTTGGATGGACACGCTGACTGGATGGTTTGGCGGAGATCAGAGCAATGACACACCAGCCTCTACAGAGCCGACCACGGCGGTCGACATCCCGGAGTACCGCACGCCTGAGCCGACGACGCCGAACAGCCAGTCGACGACCCAATCTGGATCGCCCAGTACGCCGACCGCTACGGAGCAGCTCACGGCGGTCGACATCCCGGAGTACTACACTCCCGACCCGACGACGAGCACGCCGACCGCTACGGAGCCGACAACATCGACGACTTCGACGGCCCAGGTGCAGTCCAAGCATCCTCGTTCGCTTCGTGGCTGAAATGCTGCGAACGCATGCGCTTGAATGCGGCCTTAGCTTGTTTGCGTTTTTCAACGTACCGAGTCTCTGTATAGTGTGAGCTTTCACGTCCATAAGCGTTTCGAATTGCCCGGTTCTTGCATCCGTTCGAGCTATAAGCCCAAGTGTACGTCGAACTTCTTGGTCTGCAGCTTCAGTGCGAAGTCCGCGCCGGGATATCTAAGCACCACAAGTAGTAGTCCGTGACGGATCGGCGCGACGATCGGCGATTAGTATATGATACTGGGCAAAAGTAGCCGCGGCGGTGCGACGCCGGTCGATAAGCGCCCCACGGGCACTCAACTCGATGTCCCGCGTGAGCGAGGAGCTACAGGCGCGCGCCGTAGCGCTGGCTGGCCACCCGGGCGTGCCCCGCCGGCCATTCGACGAGTTGTGGCACTGTTCGCCGCGATCAGTACCGCATCTCGGGCCACCTGGCCGCCATCAGCGCGGCCCAGCGGCCCAGTGACTAGCCCAGCGTGGTGCTGGGATGCGGACTGGGAGTGAGGAGCGCTCGCAACGAGCTCGACAGCGACCTCGGCGACGATGAGCCAGATCACGATCATCTCGGCCTTGGTGTCGTGTTGGTGCGCGAGCTACTGGCTCAGCACATCCAGTCTGAGAATGATAGACCGTCAGCCACCATCACTACTTCCACTCGCCGCCATCGCAAAGCAAAGCCACCTACAGCTCGCTGAGGATATCCAGGCGTGTGTTGAGAATCTGTACTCGGTTGTCCACGTCCAGGTACTTCATCATCTTTTTGTACAGCGGCTGGAACTCGTCGTCCTCCCAGAAGAAGTCGGGCTCGTCCAGCATGTCCGAGTTAAGGTCCACGTCGCTCCGCTGTCGGTCACGAACGGGTGAGGACACGCCGACACGACCGTCTCTCACACAGCAGCCTCACCTCAATAACAACCGCCCGATGAGCTTCGAGATGTCACCTTGCGAGTACTGGGTCGAGACTGTTGTTGCCAGGTTCTGCGGCACGTGCTTGGTCTCCTGGATCGTCTCCTCCACGCGCTCCTCGAACGCGTCCAGCTTGGCCGACTGCGCGATGGCGAACGCGATCGCCAGCTTCTCGCCCGCGCGGCTCGTGCTCAGCGTCACAGCACCGTTCGCGATGCGACTGTGAGTCTACGTACGTGTAGTGTAGTTCATGTCCTCGACCTCGATCTGCTTGGCCGGGCCAACCAAGGAGGCCGTGAGCGCGCGCAGGCGCGCTTGCTCCTCAGTCCGAGTGAGTCCCCAAACGACCGCGCAGCGCACTCGCAGTAGGGCATTTGACGAAAGCGTACGCGAAGTAGAAGGCTTTTGCCGGTACGCGATCGGCGCGCATGTCTAGTGGATGGCGCCCATGTGCATCTTGTGCCGCCAGCCGTCCTCCGGATTCAGCTCGCCGCCCGGCAGCTTGACCCGTCTCGATGCGCTGGAGCCACTTGAGCCGCTTGAAGAGCTGCTGCTGGTCGCGCGTGCAGTACGCCGACACGCGCAGCTTCTGCACGCTCGGCGGCTCTTACAAAGCGGTCGCAGCAGTGAGCGTGTTTGCGCATGCTCGCCACGACCAGCAGGCACCAAGCAGTCGCCACTCACGCACAAGTGGAGTGAGCGAGCAGCCCCCAGCCCGGAGGCGTCTTGTTCGAACGGGTTCCGAAAGAGCGGAATTTCCTGAAACAGTCGGAACCCTGGCCGAAATTACGAAAAACAGAGCTCGCCACGAAGAAGAAGGGGGTGGCGACCGGTCGGCATACAAAGGCCAAGAGAAAGGAAAGGCTGCGGCCCCATCGCTCCAGCTTGACAGGGGAAGCAGCGACCCACGCCGTGGCGCGACCCGAGCGCCCTCCCTCCCTCTACACGCGGTGCGTGCGTGGCTCTCTCTCTCTCTCTGTCCGTAGCGCCCCCTGCTCCCTCGCCCGCGCTCATGCCGCACGTGCAACAGGACCGCGAGGCAGGACAAGAACAGACTCGATGGCGAGCGGACTCCCGCGACAGGCGTTCTCGCTGGACAGCGCGACGCTCTCGACGGGCACGGCGAGCGACGGCAAGCGCCCGCCGCTGCCGTCGGCCTTCCGCCCGGAGAAGCGCGGCCGGCCGGACGACGACGCGACGCGCGCGACCGCCCCCGGCGGCGCCTCGCCGTCAGGAGAGCCGTCGCCGTCGCCGACGCTCCAGCCGCCGCCCCGCACGCCGACGCTCGAGCGCGCCGGCAGCGGCGGCGTGGGCATCAACCTGCAGCACCTGTCGAGCTGGCGCTCGACCTCGTCGTCGCAGGATGGCGACGTGAACACGGGCACGTACACGCGCGTGCACCTCAAGGTAAAGGCCGGCAGCCGGCTCGGCGAGTCGGTGCACTGCTCGGGCTCGTCCTTCGTGATGGGCCACTTCAACCCGAACGAGTCCATGACGCTCGTGACGACGCCCGAGGACTACCCGTACTGGTCGACCGTCAAGCCCATGATCCTGCCGCGCGGCGTGCCGCACCAGTACATGTACGCGCTCTTCTCCGGCGGCGTCTTTAGCAGCTGGGAGCCCATCAACTGCGAGCGCGTGCTCGTCCCCGACGGCCGGGAGATGACGGTCGTCGAGGACTACGGCGACTACGACCCGGAGGCCGGGCTCTTCCCCACGGGCGAGCTGATCGAACGGTCCGTCGTCTTTGAGCGCCGCCGCGAAGACATGGACGACGACGAAGCCGCGCGCAGCGACACGTCGGAGGTCGACGAGACGGAGCAGAAGGAGGACAGCAGTCGCTCGTCGTCGCGCGGCGAGGGCAGCAGCGTCGACACGGACGCCGACCTGGAGCACACGCCGACACGCATGAGCCGGTCCGCCTCGCAGCACTTCAAGCAGAACGCCAAGCTCCAGTCGCGCTACAAGCGGTACCTGCCGTCGAACTACCACCCAGACCCCGAAGCGACGCTCTACCTGGTGTGCTACCACCTGCCAGTGATCTTGACCAAGTCGGATGCCGACGGATCCTGGTCTGCTGAGTGGAACCGCGACAGTCTGATCTCGAGGAGCGAAGGCAGCATTGCCGAGTCGATGAAGACAGTGTGGGTCGGGTGCGTGACCCACCACGCGCGCCACGACCAGGAAGAGCTGTCGGAAGAAGACAAGGCGGAGATCACGACGGTGCTGGCGGCGATGAACTGCATCCCGGTGTTCATCGACCGCGAGATGGCAAACAACCACCACCTGGGCTACTGCAAGAACAAGCTCTGGCCGATGTTCCACAACGTCGACATCTTGGATATTTACTACGCGATCTGGGACCGGTCTGACATGATCGAGTGGAAAGAGGAGCGCAACAACGGCGAGTGGTGGGAAGCATACCAAACGGTGAACCAGCTGCTAGCATCGCGCGTGGGCGAACTCTGCTCAGGCAAGGACACAGTCTGGGTGCACGACTACCACTTGCTGCTCTTCCCGTCGTACTTGGCTACCATCGCCGCGGAGAAGCAGATCCGACGCCCCAAAATGGTCTTCTTCCTTCACGTTCCTTTCCCGACGTCGGAGATCTTTCGCGAGATGTCGCACGGCACCCAGCTGCTAGAAGGAGTGCTGGCGGTCGACGTCGTCGGCTTCCACTCGTTCGACCACGCGCGCCACTTCTTGAATGCGTGCAAGCGCTTCCTCGGGCTGGCGTACCAGTCGCGCCGCGGCGGCAACCTCGGCGTCGACTACCGCGGGCGGAACGTCGTCATCACGATTAGCCACGTTGGTATCGAGACGGAGTACATTCGCTACTTGATCGCGAAGCCCGAGGTGCAGGAAACGGCGCGCAAGCTGCGCGAGAAACATCCAGGCAAAGTGCTGATCGCGGGCATGGATCTCTGCCAGCGGCTAAGCGGCATTCCTCTCAAGCTGCTAGCTTTTGAGCAGTTTTTCAACAATTACTCGTCGTGGAAGGACAAGGTCGTGATGGTACAGCGCAGCTACATGTCGGAGGCGCGCCAGGGGGACCAGAAGTACAGCAGCGAAGAGGTCCGGAAGCTAGTGCACCGCATCACCTCACAGCACGGTGCGGATACAATCGACTACGAGGAGATTTCGGCGCCGATCTCGTTCAAGGATCGGCTAGCGCTTTGGATGGCTTGCGATATCCTCATGGTGACATCGATCCGCGAGGGTCTGAACCTGAAGCCGCTGGAGTTCGTGTACACCAAGTCTGTGCACAATCCCTCCCGCCCTGGCGTGGTCGTCTTGAGCGAGTTTTCGGCCTGCTGCTGCGTGCTGAACGGCGCACTGCGGATCAACCCGTGGAACATCACCGAGGTAGTCAACGCGCTGGACCATGCACTGACCATGAGCGAGGACGAGCGCAAGGGGCGGCGGGCACGCGACTTGCCGTACATCACGAACCAGCCGGCAGCGAACTGGACGAAGCAAGTGCTCTCCGTACTGGAGGAGGCGACAGAGAACAACGAGGAAGACGAGGAGTACACGGACATGGAGTACATGGACATGGAGATCGGTCGGTCGCACGTGCTGCGCATTGGCCAGCGCTCGGACTTCAAGCAGCTCAACGTCTCGAAGGTCATGGAAGCGTACCAGTCGTCCAGGCGCCGCGTCTTCTTACTGGATTATGGCGGCACCATCATCGCGCGGGAAAACATATCCATGTACGTCAAGAAGGACTTCACGGCCGTCACGGGCAAGCTGCCGTCGAAGCGCATGCTCGACGCGCTGTCGATGATCGCGAGCGACCCGCGGAACACGGTGTATGTCGTGAGCGGTGTGAGTCGGTTGAACCTGACCGCTGCGATCGGCCACATCAAGGCACTCGGGTTGGTCAGCGACAACGGCGCGCTGTACTCGTGGGCGAACTCGATTCACGCCGATACAGTGGAAGGAGTGGCGGAAGGCGCCAATGAGCACATGGACGAGCGGCATTGGCACCGTCACTCGTTCTCGTTTGACTGGCGACCAATCCGAGAGGTCGTAGACCCGATCCTCAACATGTATTGCACGCGCACGAACGGCAGTGTGCTGCGGCACACGGAGCAAGGGATCGCGTGGAACTTCCGCTCGACAGACCCGGAGTGGGGTCTCGTGCAGGCCAACTCGCTGCATCAGGACCTGGAGGAGGTCGTGCGCGACTTCCCCGTCAACATTGTGCGCAAGAAGGGGCTGCTCGAGATCGCGCCCGAGGGGCTGAACAAGGGCGTCGTGGCGCGGCAGATCCTGGCCCACGACGCGGCCGCCCACAACGGACGGCACCCGGACTTTTTGTTTTGCATTGGCGACGACACGACCGACGAAAGCATGTTCAAGGCGATCTTCGACTACTACGCAGAGCGCACGGAGGAGAGCGTGCACGGACGCCCACTGGCCGAGCCGACGGTGGGCTCGACGCTGCTCGCGAACCAGTTCAGCGGCGACTTTGACGGCCTGGACGAAGGCGCCTTACACCATGTCTTCACCTGCACGGTCGGCAAGAAACCCAGCAACGCGCACTTGTACGTGAACAACGTGGACGACGTCGAGCAGTTGCTGTTCACGCTCGGCGAGGTGTCGGCTGAGAAGGTGCGTGCGGCTGTGAGTATGGGATGGTCTTGTCGGCTGAAGATGGAGCTAACGCTGCGTTCATTGTGTCTAGGACGAGCAGTAAGTAGCCGCTGGACATGAATGGTCGTGCATCAACGGGGGCGGACGCGGAGAGAGAGGAGCAGCGCTGGCGGCGAGAGCGCGAGAGAGTGAACGCCTCCAGCGCGATCGGCAAGCTGGCGGGATGCAGTCGGCTTCTGGTACGTGTGGCTGTCTGGCTGCGACTCGCGGCTTGATTAATACTTCTTTTCCTGGTGCAACCTCCATCCAACCCAAACAAAAAAATATTTCATCCAATCAAAATACTTCATTCACAAAAAAATAAAAATACATATTTCACCCAATCAGAATAGTCTATATCTCGGAACAGTCAGAGGTCCAGTCGAGGAAAGACGCCCCCCAAAACATGGCGAAGGCGCCGCCAGGAAGCGCCAAGAAGGCAACTTGCGAGAAGTACGAGCGCGACATCTCGTGCTCAAACTTCTCCAAGCACGCCAAGCAGGGCAAGGGCGTGAAGGTGCGCCAGAGTCTAGCAGAGACGCAGAAGAAATCGAGGGCGAAGCACCACGCCGCGCGCGTTGGCACACAGCGCGAGAAGCGCGCCACCAAGATCTTCGGCAAACTGAAAGGTACTGTAAATATCTTAAATTTAATATTTGTGTGGTTTGCATTTAATTTATATTTTATGACAGAGCTGCGAGAGGAGTTGAGTGCGCTCGCCGAGCCCTCCGAACCGAAGCCTCAACCACGCGGGTTGTGCACGGACCACCCTCTCCAGCCCATCAGCCAGAACGCAGCACCCTTTCGGTTCTTCATTGACAAGGTAATTATGTGTGAAATCTTATCATGATAATTCATACTAATAATATGTATGTGTGTGTCTACAACAGCTGGCGGCCAGAGGACTTGAGGTCTTGTCCGACCAGTGGTTCAAGCAAGGGTGGATGATTCTTCGCCCTGATCGTCTGCAACGCCTACCGGTGACGTTCCAGCAATAGCCAGCGAAGACTCAGCTCTTCGAGACGTCCAAGCTTTTTCGGGATTTCCAGAAGGAGATGCAACGTGCCTCACCCGGCTACCGCTTTGAGTAGCGCGTGTTCATCCAGAAGTACCTCGACTACTTGGATGGACGTTTCGCTCGGACGGTGGCCAAGTGGAAGAAGCTCTGCGACAAAGAACAACCGTCGAATGCGGCTGTCGCGGAGGATATCAAGCGTCAGCTGCAAGCGTTCATTGCGTTCAAGGACTGTGCGACTTTCGATGAGTTCAAGCCGGTTTACATGAAGCGTTTTGAAGCGAAGGACCAAGCCCATGAGTAGCAGACGAAGGACAATCAAGACCAAGTGTAACGGGCTATGCCCTTACACAATTGGTGCACATTAGGTATTAGGTTGGTATTTTACCCAATGGGAGTTCACCATCGAATGGGTGGATCCCAGGTGGCCGAACGCGGCCGCCGCCCTTAAAATACACTCAGAGTTGATTTTTCCTAGTTAAGCGCGCACCTTCGCTTCCTTTATACTCGGTGCAAGTCAGAAATAGGGTCTCTGGGTGAGCCCCGTTTCACCCAGCCTCGCGCGAGCGCCGTTTTGCTGCAGCCTTTGGTATTGACATCAGCAGTGACGATGAGTAGTTTGTTAAAAACGCCGCCACTCTCTTTTCGTTTTTAATACATGTATCCAATTGAAGTTTATGTTTGCAGTACATATATACTACTGTGGTGTTGCGCGCTTCAGGAAAATCCCGAATCGCCATTCACTCACGCGCCCGCGATCGGCTGACGGAGGGGCTACCCCGGTAAATGAGTAAAGTCACGTTGTGTACCCGCTGATGTGGTGGACACCAGGTCACGATCTCGTCGGTAGTGATGGATGCGTAGTGGTAGGAGAGCTGGGGGTGGGTGGCGCAGCGTGGAAACTCTTCACTCTGCGGCCGGTAGTGTGTGCGACCCAATGATCAATCGTACGATCACGGTCGCGCCCTGCCAGTGTAGCTCAGGGCGGTAGCCAATAGTAGAACCAAAACCTTTGGAGGCACCTTAGCGCTCCCCTTGAGCGCGAGACTTGAGTGAGAAGCGAAGAGAAGAACCAAAGAAGATGAAGACTTGAGTACTCCGAAGTAAATTAACGACTGAGACCTTCCTAACCACTCACTCACTCCTGCGCTACCAGCCACTCAAATGCATCTGCCTGACCTTTACCTGTCACCGCTCGCCCAAACTGGCTCCTTCGCACGACGAGACGACAACCAATGATCAGCGTGATCGTTGGTACTTGTGATCCTCCACGCATGATCATTGACGCATGATCGCCGGCGCTCGTAGTTGGTGATCGCGGACATCGGTAGCCTCGGTCGTCTTGGTGATAATGGGTACTTGATCGTGGTCACTTGCGTGGTCGATGATTGTGGGTACTTGATCGTGGTCACTTGTATGATGGATGATCTTGGGTACTTGATTGTGGTCACTTGCGTGGTCGATGATCATGGGTACCGATGATCATGGGTGCTTGATCGTAGTCACTTGCGCGGTCGATGATCGTGGATACTCGTAACCTTGGTCCCGAGATGTAACCGGGTTACACTGTACCCGTAACCAGAAGCACAACGGGTACCATGTACCACCCACGTGCCGTTCCATCATCCAGTCGCCGTCATTTCCCAGACTGCTCCACCACACTACAACAACACATTATGTACTACAACAACACATTATGTACTACGACAACACATTATGTACTACGACAACACATTATGTACTACAACAAACACATTCAAAAGATTGGAGGGACTTGGTACAGATGTACTGGCATGCCGATCTTTCCCGCGACCTTTTCAAGCCAGTCGTCGAATGGACTGCCCAAGACAAGAAGTTGAGCGGGGCTCTGGCCAGTCGCCTCATTGTTGCAAAGCTCATTGCTGCCGATGTCGCCGATTTTGCCTCCCAGACGGGTGTGACGGACCCACTCTCGATTGGAACTCCAGTGCTCAATGCTTACGCTGAGTATTACAACGACAAGTGGCTCAGGGGCGGCGGTGGGTCTGGTTTGGACAGCCTTACGAACGATACCTTGGCGCGGTGTATTCGCCTTGATCGAAAGAGGCGTTTGACGAAGAACCGCCTCGTAGGTACTTTGAGTAATACACGACACACATTTTTCTCAACCAAAACATTGATTACATATATTAGTACATAATGTGTTGTTGTAGTAGATAATGTATATACCAAAATAATTTATAATATCTTTTTGATTGCTTAAAATTATCATTGTTTATTACATCAATATCAATACCTGTCCAAACCGATTTCGATAGGTGTCGTTTTCATCATCGTTTTGATTCGACAAAATCCAAGTTTTTCTCGACTCTGATTGGCCATGCAAAATGAAATTGCATGAAACTTTGCATGTGCCGGAAGTAACTTCCGATCTCGGAGCATACAAACTCTCGATACACCGGAAGTCGCTTCTTTTCGCTGACACGAACGCCTCATACAGGGCGGGCATTAGGGTTAGGGTAAATATACTTTATGCAAGATGTGGCAATAACCCTACCCTTTCATTTTCGCAATGGAGCTTTGAACAAAAACGAATAAAGAAAAACTAAAAGCACCAGCCAATAGCTGACGTTCCTGGCTTTTCCTTGGTCCAATCAGACTTTAAAAATGCAAAAAAATGAATTCAAAATGATTTGTTTCGCAAGTTTTCCAGGATCTTTTCGGGACGGAGGTCGGTACAATTGCACCTTATGAGACCCCAAAACCGCGACATTTTGAATTTAATTTTGATTTTTTATTTATATTTCTAAAGATATTTCAAAAATCGAATTGAAAGTTGCGCGACATCGAGCGCGTCGTCCCAGTTTTTCAACGTCCGCCAATATGAGACGCGGCAAGGACATGGCACCGTTGGCAGCACGCAGTTCCCAGGACGGCGAGCTGTGGCGACGAAGCCGAGGACGGCTCACTCGAGATTTGGCCGGGTGGCGATCAAGCGGCGGCTGCCTCCCGAGGAAGTGGACCCGGACCCTGCCCAGAAGACTGAGACCAAGATGCGGCAGCCAAGCGTGGCTACTCGAAGACCCGGAACCCCAAGCTCTCGACGTATCCAAGTGGTGTTCGCGCGCTGTTCCAACAGTTGTGGCAAGGCAAACTTCTGGGCTCGAGACGGTCACCGTCGCGAAGCGCGTGCTGGAGCGACGACATGGCCCTGGCGCATCTCAGCGGCGTGCTTCCTTCGTCAAGATCACATCCGGCACAACACAAGTAAGTCCCCGACTCCGTAGTGTCGTCGAGCACGACGACTCCGCGGCGGGACAGCAATGTGCGCTAGCAGTTACGCGTACACGGTGCAAATCCGTATGCTTTGTTTGATCGGATAATTTCGAGACAGAGGAAGTACTTCAGTATACGGCGAGAGAAAAACAAACGCGAAGCGCGGTGTTGAAGCAAGTGTCGACCCCGGCTCACACTTCAACCGCTGCCCGCGTATCCGCAGCTCGGCTCCTTCACCGCATACTGGACGGGTGCGGCGGGAAGAGCTCCACTTGTCGGTTCTCCTGCATGGCCACGACCACCTCGTACGCGGACGGCCGCCGGTGCGGATCTATATGCAGCAGCTGCTTGACGATGGCGCCCATGAGCGGCGGGATGGAGATGAAGTTGAGGCACAGGTGGCACGCCTTGGGGTCGCACCCGCCGTCGATGTGCGTGAACACCTCCCGCCGCCAGTTGGTGTTGGACGTGAGGTACGCCGGGCCGCCGCGGAAGCCCCAGACGATGCACTGCACGAGCTGCAGCCAAGCACGCGCGTCAGTCGTCGTCATCGAGCCGCACCAAGTGCTACTTAGCACACCAACAAGCGAGGACGGGGTACGCACCACGACGCCGGCGGCCCACATGTCGGCGCTCGCGCCGTGGAAGCCTGGACGCGGTGGCGGCTTGCGCGAGTGCTTGCGCACCTCTGGCGCGACGAACGTCGGCTTGCACTTGATGCCGACGTCGCCGGCGCCGACGAATCCTCGGTGGTCCGCGATCTGGCTGCTGCCGAGGTCGATGATGCGCGGCGTGACGCGCTTGTCAATGGCGATGTTGTAGATGTCCAGGTCCAGGTGCGCGACGCTCTGCGCGTGCATGTAGGTGAGCGCGCGCATGATGCCGAGGAAGATGCGGAAGCCCTCGCGCATCCACTCGTGGCCGCAGCCGCGGTAGACGTACGAGACGCACTCGAGCTTGGACGGGCCCTCACCGTGCTCCGTCATAAAGTCCTCGAGGTGGCGCACCATGAGCTGCCGGATGCGGCCGTGCGCGTACGACACGAGGCTGCCGTTGGCCACGAACTCGGTCGCGATGTACTGGTTGTACTCGTCGCCCGCGTACTCCCAGCGGATCATGTGCGGGTTGCTTAGCGGCGCGTCCACGCCGCCCATCTGCAGCAGCGCCATGACTCGCACCTCGCTCTCCACGTCGTCGCGCTGCAGCAGAATCTGGTTGCGGTCCATCACCTTGAGCGCCACGGGCACCTGCAGCTCCGTCGCGCGGTCCACGCGGAAGTAGATGCCCGCCAGCACGTACCCGCAGCGGCAGAGCGCCAGCTGGCTATGCGGCCGCCGCAGCGCGATGATGCCGCGCCGCGCGTCCCACGGAAGGTACAGCTTGGGCACGCGCACCTGGAACGGCTCGCCGCGCGGCGGCAGCGGCGGGTGCGCAGCCATCTCGAACGGAGGCTGCGCGCCGTACCGCTCGTACTGGTCCACCGCGAACAGCACGTCCATCGCGGTGGCAGGTAGTGGCGGCAGTGACGGCGACCGGGGGCGACGGATCGGGAGTCCCGAGAGCGACTGAGTCAGGTTAAATTTCAGCCGACTGAAATCTAAAGCAGTCGGTTAATAATCGTTCGACTCAGTTGGGTCGAGCTTAACATCACTCACAAGCATATTTTCAGCCAATCACGTAGACGAAAAAAGAGCAATTTTGAGGTGGTCCACCGCGTTGAATTGGCAAAATGTTTTTCTGGCGTAACCGCTATTCTTCTGGATCTGGTCCGGAAGGTTACACTGCGGGATGGACAAAACTCCAGACGAGCGCCAACCAACGACGCGAAACGCTGCCAATTGGAGTGACGACAAGCGCGACGACGACTTGGACCATGGCGGAACGTACGTGCGTCCTCGCTGCTGTCTGCGCGCTCCGCGCTCGCCTGTCTGTGTGTGTGTGTGTGTGGCGCTTGCGGACGCGGAGCTCGCAGGCGGCGGCAGTCGACTTGTGCGTAGTTCAGAGTGACCGCTGACAATGGAGTGCGTGGCGACTGTAGCGACCATTGTCAAGAAGGCCGAGCAGGTGGCGGCGGCCGCGCAGCAGGAGGAAGAGCACCCGCTCAACTCTGGCTGGTCGCTCTGGTGCGTCTCTGTCGGCGCATGAGAAGCGCCGCGGCGGCTCTGACCGGTGTCGTTTTGCGCCTGCAGGTATGACAAGAAGATGCCCAAGAAGATCGACGTCGGGTACGCCTCGCGAACGCTGCGCCGCTCTCCTGCCGGCCGCGTCCGACTGACAGTCCGTCGCTTGCTCTTGACAGCACGTACCAGTCGAACCTGCAGAAGATCGCGACGTTCAGCACCGTCGAGGACTTTTGGCGGTGCGTTGGTCTGATTGCTTAGCGAGCGCATTGCGACTCGATCGGAGGAGGCTGACCCGAAGATGCCCGCGCGTACCTCAAAAGCCACTACATCCACGTGAAGCGCCCGTCGCAGCTGAACCGCGATGTGAACCTGTACCTGTTCCGCGACCTGCCCAACTGCGCGCCGATGTGGGAGGCCTTCCCGCAGGGCGGCTGCTGGATCCTCAAGATCAAGAAGAAGGCCAACGTGCTCGGCAAGATGTGGCAGGACCTCGTGTTCGCCGCCATCGGCGAGGCCTTCGAAAACACGGACGTCGTGGGCATCGCCATGGCCATCCGCTCCAAGGAGGACATGCTCTCGGTCTGGAACGCCGACAACTCGGACGACAACACGCGCTTCGCCATCGGGTACGTCCGTCGTAACCGAGTCGTTTGCGACGGCAGCGACGAGGCAACTGACTGCCATGTGGCTCATGCAGCGAGAAGCTCAAGGAGATCCTCATGCTGGACTCGAACACGCTCATTGAGTACAAGTTCCACGCCAACTCGATCCGGGACATGTCGACCTTCCGGAACGCCAAGCCGTACGTGTTCGCGGCGGCCACGCCCGCCAACTAAGCGCCGGACTCGAGATGTTGCAGCGGTGGGAGACGATGATGCTGGCGGCGTAAAAGGGCGGCGAAAGGTGGAGAAGAAGACAGAGGTGACAGTAGAGAAAGAGTGAGGAGAGCATGGGATGAAGAAACACGAAGCGGCGACGGCGCGGACTGCAAGTGCGTGCTGTCAGCCGGAGCGTTAGTTTGACCAGCGGGTGCGTCGTTCGGTCCGGACCTGTGGTTGA
>JAADXX010000697.1:0-15041 GCA_023338025.1 Phytopythium oedochilum
CCGCGTGCCACCACACACTTTCCATATCCCGGAACGAGCACATCAACGCCGGTGTTCTCGTCTTGTGGCTCGCCACTGCCAATAATTTGCACACCGGCAACGTCGTCTGCCAGTTCCCAATGCGACGATTCCGCCGGAAAGCCATCCAACGGATTCAACTTCTGGAGCACCGATTCAACAGTCGTGGCAAGGCAAACCTGTGAGATCGAGACGGCCATCGCCGCGAGGAGAATGCTGGAGCGAAGGTATGGCCCTGGCGCATCTTGTCGGCATGGAGTTGAGCGAGCACCCCGCAGTTTTGCAGGGCGTGTGCTCGCCCCTCCACTGCTATTGACCACCCTCGTCTTCGAGACGTCGTTCGGCGCAAGCAGGACTCGAAGCGGTGACAAGCGAAACACTGTGGGTGGAGAGACTTGCGGCGGTCTCGCTGCAGGGTTACATAGCCATCCGCATACATCCACATAAGGGTCGCAACGAGAGTCAGTCGGACATGCTCAGTGCGACGAACACGGCGTGATGTGGACGGGAAGGTGGTCATGACGTTGGTGAAGATAGACCAGACGTAGAGGTAGGCTAGCACGACGAAGATGATGCAACCGACCGTCTTGCTCTTGCCGCCGGCGCGGCGCAGCTCCTGGCACTCGGCCTTCTGGCGCTGCAGAAGCACCGCGAAGGACGTCGATCGCTCGATCGGAGTTGAGCGACCAAGCCGATCGATGCAGATGCGTCATCCACCGCCCCAGCGACAACCGCAGCCCTCGTTGTCGACGAACGCGATCGCCGCCTATCACACTGCCAGCGGCGTGGCTTGCGAACTGGCTGGGATCGGAAGCACAGACCGCTGGGACGGAGACAGCTCGCTACCAGACAGGCAGTCAGGCAGGGGCGAGCTGGTGCGCTGCGCAAAGTCGACTCGCTCGAAGCTGCTCGGGTTGGTTGTCCGGCCGAGTCAGTCACTCCGCGCGTCCTTGTCGAAGTGGTCGTGGTGAGTGATCCGTACATGCACCGAGGACGCATGGCGCGTGCCAATCACAAGAGCCGATGCAGCGCCGGACCACGAGACATCCGCATCCGCCAAAGAAAGGAGATGGACTCCGTCGCGGAGAGCTGCTCAGCTCGTCTTATTCGCCAGGCGAGTCGTGTGCATTACTACAATGGACAACCCTTCTTGGCGCGGAATTCTGTCGCCGTCCAGCGTCGGGCAGACTTCTCACGCGTCGCGCCACTGACCGACCGAACCTGCACTTTTGCAGCGCCCCGGTGCGGCTCCATCGCCATCTTTGGTCGACGCAACTGCTGGCAGGCATGCATGGACGCTGCGCGATCAGGACAAGACAGGTGAGCCCACACCGTGAGGAGGTGCTTTGCCAGTCGCACAGGGCCACTCTTCAGGCGCTTGAGGCGTGGCGCGGACCCAATCAGCACCGCGCACTTCGACTTGACTGAACGTGCAGGCAACCAATCAGCCCCATCTCATTTGCAGCAAATAAGTGTAATGCTAGAAAAATAAATATAAATAAGCTCACTTATTTCAGTAGATTCGAAAAACTCCTCGACAAGAAAATAACAATATTTAAAATGTTATTATCAAATGCGTGTTATTTATTCAAAGGGACAAACAAGCTTCGCTGATTGGGTATAAAAACCAGCATTCCGTTCTGTGATTCGTCGAAAATAGTCCAACGGACCGCCGACGCCGCCACCAAGCCAAACGAGTCGAACGAGCCGAACCGCCGCCGCCGAGATGAACGTGATCGCGGAGATCCAGCGCATCAACGAGCGCGAGCTGGCGCTGGGCGTGCCGTTCGAGGCGTCGTGGCACCAGAAGTACCGCGAGTCGGCCTGGGTGTACGTGGGCGGGCTACCCTTCGAGCTCACGGAGGGCGACGTGCTGTGCGTCCTGAGCCAGTTCGGCGAGATCGAGGACCTGAACCTGGTGCGCGACGCCAAGACGGGCAAGTCACGCGGCTTCGCGTTCGTCAAGTTCGAGGACCAGCGCAGCACCGTGCTGGCCGTGGACAACTTCAACGGCGCGCGGCTGCTGGAGCGCGTCGTGCGCGTGGACCACGTACTCAAGTACAAGCTGCCGAAGGAGCTGCAGGATCGCGAGGACGCGCTGAGCGACTCGGAGGAGGAGGCGGAGGCGGCGGCGAGCGCGCGTGAGAAGCCGCAGCGCGGACTGCCGGGCCACGCGTACGAGGGCAAGGAGCTGGCGTCCGAGTTCGACATATCCAAGGGCCAGAACGTGTTCGCGGCGCCCGAGGAGAGCAGGAAGGAGCGCAAGCGGCGGCGCAAGGAGGAGAAGAAGCAAAACAAGGAGGCCAAGCGGCTGCGCAAGGTCGAGAAGAAGCAGCAAAAGCTGTTCGCGGAGATCCAGAAGAAGCGCCAGGCGCAGCGCGCTGCCGAGGAGCTCGAGCGGCAGTACGCGGCGAGGGACGGAGAGGCAGAGGCCGCAGCTCCGGCGGCGAGCGCGACTGGCTGGAGAGGGCGGCTCGAGCCGAACGCGGCGCCAGCGCGAGGCAAGAAGCCGAGCGGAGGCAGGGGAGACGGCAGGCCGCCACAGCAGCACGACAAGAGCTTTGGCGGCATCGGTCGCGTTCGGTAGATCATGGAGACGACGCGGATCGGCCTCCGCGATAACGAATTGAACCGTTCTACTATGATAGATGCTGGTCAGCGTTTGAGATTTTAAATCGTGACAGACTTTTTGAAGTGCACACGCGACGTGCGAACTGACGGCGCGTATCCTGCCTGCTTGCTGCTCCCTTCAGCGACCACGGGGCAGTAAACTTTCGCCTCGACGCGACGAGTTTGTGCCGGAGCAACTGATGTGGACGGGTCGACGCTCACCAGTCATTGGCACGCGCCGCGTTCAGCAGTCGAGACGAACCAGTCGAGACGAACCAGTCGTTGGACGACGGTAGACCTTTCGGTCGTCTCCTCTGGCCTCGCAGTCGGCGTGCTGCCGACTCTCCCAGTTTGCAATTCTTGCCATGGCGCACACACCGACCGAGATCCTCGAGCGTGTCTCCGCGGTCAAGGAGTCAACGGGCCAGCCCAAGACTCCGGATGCCGACCTCTACGCCTCGATCAAGTCTCCGGTCGGCCTCGACAAGGAGCTCGAGAACGGCGCGCTCCGAGCCGGCCCGGCGCCGGTCGTGTGGAGCAAGAGCTACATGGCGGTCCTCGCGCAGTACTTTGGCAACGGACTCATCTACAGCGTCATGTACAAGCTCGTGTACCCGTTCCTGAACAACTACCTGCGCATGTCGGGATACGTGACGGCATCTGCGTACGTCTTGATCACACTGCCGTACACGCTCAAGCTCTTCTTTGGCATCATCTCGGACTGTCTGCCGATCATGGGGTACCGACGACGCCCCTACATGGTGCTCGGCTCCACGGTGTGCGCCATTTGCTGCATCGCGATGGCGTGCATGTCGGTGGGCGATCCGTATTACCCAGAGTACGACTGGGTGCGTCTGGAGAGCTCCGAGCTCACCGCGGAGCAGCTCGCCCGGATCAACTATGACGCCCCGGACAGTGGGGCCAAGTGGGTCGTGCTCATGATCATCGCCAACATCGGAGTCGTCTTCGGCTCTACTGCTGTTGGAGGCGTGGTCGTCGAACTGTCGCAGCGTGAGCCTGAGAGTGAGCGCGGCAAGCTCCAGACGCTCATCTGGGTGTCTCGCGACGCTGGAGGGATCGGCGCGTCGGTAATCATGGGCTTCGGACTCAACTCGGAGGACTTTGGCGGAAGCTTCTCGCATGACATTGGCGTGAACGCCGTCATGATCATCTGCGCGGTTGTGACGCTCTCGACCGCCGCCATGGCCGCGTTCTTCATCGAGGAGGAGCACTCCGAGCGCCGGTCCGTGCGCAAGGAGGTTGCTCACCTGTTCGACCTCATCCAGATGCGCGTCGTGTACCAGATCCTGGCTTTCCGGTTCTTCATGAACATGTGCTCGTACGTGTCGGTGACGGCCTCGTCGCCCATTGCAAGCGTCTGGGCGGGCGTCGAGCCGCTGACAAGCAACATCATCGCCATCTGCAGCGCTGCGATGAGCATGGTGTCGCTCGGCTTCGTCGCCAAGTACGGACTCAACTGGAGCTGGCGGTCCATGATCATCATCTGCCAAATCGCGGTCATCGCCGTGGACGTGATCCCGACGTTCCTGACCATCTGGGACGTGGTGCGCAACCAGTGGTTCTGGCTCGGCTTCCCGCTGCTAGACGAGATCCCGAGCAACTTTGGCTTCGTCGTGGCGACCTACTGCATGGTGGAGATCGTCGACGAGGGCAGCGAGGCGACCTTGTACGGACTCGTCGTCGCCGTCTCGTCGCTCGCGTCACCCTTCGCGACCGTCATCACCAAGAACATTGACGCGAACTTTGACCTGGCGACCAAGGACCTGCAAGTGGACGACTCGCACGTCCGCTGGCAGGTGACGTACGCCTACCTCATCGCGTACGCCTTCAAGCTCTTCGCCCTCGTGTTCGTCGTGCTGCTGCCTCGCCAGAAGGCCGAGTGCCAGGAGCTGCGCCGCACTGGAGGCAAGAGCAAGCCCATCGGTGTCGCCGTGGTCGTCGTGCTGGTCTTCCTGTTCGTCTGGACGATCCTCACCAACGTCATGAGCATCTTCCCGTCCACCTCGTGCTACATCATCGCTGGCGGCTCCGGCTGCTCGTAAGGTGCTACCGGTAGACTGTGATGCCATCGCGAGCTCCATGGGCGACGAAATGCTATTTTTGGGCCTGCTCGGTCGAAAATACACATTTGACAATAAACAAATTTTGTTCAGACAAACTTTACACAAACTTCAGAATGTCAAAACATATAACTTATATTAAGTTTTTTATATTATACACATCTTAGTCATATTGTACTGATCTGTGTGAGTTAAGTGTATAATTCCGGATATATCTTCATTAACTTTAACTATACCCGGATAAAATCTACACGTATTTGTGTTTTTGAGTCAGAACGAATCTGCAGCGAAATAATTTATCCACACAAAATAATAAGCTTAGGATAGCTCCTACTGATATATGATATTCAGAGTTTTTTTTTCGGTAAAATTGGGCACCACGCAGAATGATGTGATGTTGTGCGCAACGCTTCAACGCGTTCTGCCCTGTCTGGTCGCTCCGACAGCTTCCGATCGGCGCGGAGATGCGTCTCTTTTTGCGCTAGAGGAGCGTTTCCAAGTCCAATTCCTCCGGTCTCCCGAGCTCATCTAGAATTGCCCCTCTCTATGCAAGTAGCCTGCCAATCGCGGCCGCCTGCGGTGCACGCGCCGCAGCCATTGGCACGCGCCACACGCCCGCGAGAGTCGTCTGGTCGATGTGCTCTCGACGTCTCGGTTTTCGCAGGCCTCGTCTCCTTCTCCGAGTCAAACGACGGCGACGCGCTCTTGACTCTGAGATTAAAGTAGCTGTCTGTCGCTTCCTCCTGGCCAGTGGTGGGTGAGTCGACTGGTACATGCAGTCGCGCGAGCACCGTCCGGAAAAGCAGATCGGTCGGTCGCTCACTTCGCAACTTTCGCCATGCCGTACGCACCAGCTGAGATCGTCGAGCGGGCCTCAGCCAGCCTCACCAAGGAGCCGACTGGCGCTCCCAAGACGCCGGACGCCGACGTCTATAACCAGGTCAAGTCCCCCGGACAGCCCAAGGAGCTCGAGAATGGCGCGCTGCGTGCCGGCCCGGCGCCGGTCTTTTGGAGCAAGAACTACATGGGCATCCTAATGCAGTACGGCGGCATGGGCGTCATCTACAGCGTCATGTACAGCCTCATCTACCCCATTCTGAACGTCTACCTGCACATGTCGGGCTACGTGACGGCGTCGGCGTACGTGCTCATCGCGCTGCCCTACACGCTCAAGGTCTTCTTCGGCATCGTGATCGACTGTGTGCCCATCATGGGCTACCGCCGCCGCCCGTACATGATCATCGGCAACGGCATCTGCACCGTGTGCTGCATCATCCTGGCGTGCATGTCCCTGGGCGACCCGTACTACCCCGAGTACAGCTGGCTGTTCACCTCGGCCTCGCTGACCGAGGAGCAGATCGCGCAGATCAACTACGACGCCCCCAACAGCGGCACCAAGTGGGTCGTGCTCATGATCCTGGCCAACATCGGCATTGTGCTCGCCTACGCTGCCGTTGGCGGCTCCGTCGTCGAGCAGTCGCAGCGCGAGCCCGAGAACATCCGCGGACAGCTGCAGACGCTCATCTGGGTCGCGCGCGACGTGGGCGGCGTGATCGCGTCGCTGCTTGTAGGCTTCGGACTCAACTCGGAGGACTACGGCGGCAGCTTCTCGCACGACATTGGCATCAACGCGCTCATGGCCGTCTGCGCGTTCTTCTCGCTGCTTACGGCCGCCTCGGCGTGGTGGGTCGAGGAGGAGCGCGCCGAGCGCCGCTCCATGCGAAAGGAGGTGGCCGTGCTCTTCGACCTCATCCAGATGCGCGTCGTGTACCAGGTGCTGGCCTTCCAGTTCTTCATGAACATGTTCTCGTACGTGTCGGTGACGGCCTCGTCGCCCATCGCCAGCGTCTGGGCGACCGTCGAGCCGCTGACGTACAACATCATCACCATCTGCAGCTACGTGATCAGTATGGTGGCGCTGACCTTCATCTCCAAGTACGGTCTCAACTGGAGCTGGCGGTCCATGATCATCTGGTGCCAGGTCGCCGTGGTGGCCGTGGACATCATCCCGACGTTCCTGACCATCTGGGACGTGGTGCGCAACCAGTGGTTCTGGCTCGGCTTCCCGCTTCTCGAGAACATCCCGAGCAACTTCAGCTTCATCGTGTCCACCTTCTGTATGGTGGAAATCATGGAGGAGGGCAACGAGTCCACCTTCTACGGACTCACGGTGGCCGTCTCGTCGCTCGCGTCGCCCTTCGCGACCGTCATCACCAAGAACATCGACGCCAACTTCGACATTGAGTACGCCGACATCCAGCTCGACACGACCCACGTGCGGTGGCAGACGACGTACGCCTACATCATCGCGTACGCCTTCAAGATCTGCTCGACGTTCTTCGTGGTGCTGCTGCCGCGCCAGAAGGCCGAGTGCCAGGAGCTGCGCCGCACCGGCGGCAAGAGCAAGACGGTCGGCTGGATCGTCGTCATCGTGCTCGCCTACCTCTACGTCTGGTGCATCCTCACCAACATCATGAGCATATTCCCGTCGACGGCGTGCTACACCATCGCTGGCGGCTCGGGCTGCTCGTAGATGCGTGCGTACGTCTCGCAGCATTGCAGGACATACTTTTAAAGACCGCCAAACCATTCTGTCTGGTGTATCCATCCGCTTTGTGCTTTGAACCCCAATCTTCGGTCTCTGATACTACTGTGTACCCAGATTCTGGTTCGACTAGCGCGATATTCAGAAAATATCAGATCATCTAGCGAGCCAATATTTTGGTACATTGTTCCAGCGCTCAAAGGTCGCGCGAAGGTGACGCGAATGTCGAGTGACTTGCCTGGCAGTTGGATAATGGAGGAGCAGCAGCCGATGGACGCGGCGGCGGCGCCGCCGCTGCCGGCGCTCGCAGCGCGCGCCCAGGCGCCGCGTCGGCTGTTCCGCGCGCGCGCCGAGTTCCGTAAGTCGCCCGCGGCGCGCAACAACTTCACCAAGGGCGTGCGCGCGTCGCCGGACGGTCTGTGCCTGCTCTCTAGCAGCGAGGACCGCGTGCTGCGCGTGTTCGAGGTGGACGCGGCGGCAACGGGCGGCGACCAAGAGGACGCGCGCAGCGTACTGCAGATGCGCGAGGGCGGGTCGGTCTACGACGCGGCCTGGTACCCGTTCATGACGTCGCAGGACCCGGCCACGTGCATCTTCATCGCCACGAGCCGCGACCAGCCCGTGCACATGTGGGACGCGTACACTGGCGGCGTGAGTGCGCGCGTCCAGCGAGTCGGTCGGTTGGTCGGTGGCTAACGCGCGTGCTGCCCATTGACGCAGCTGCGCGCGACCTACCGCGCGTACGACCACCTGGACGAGCTGACAGCGGCCACGTCCGTGGCGTTCAACGCGAGCGGCAGCCGCATCTTCGCGGGCTTCGACCGCATGATCCGCTTCTTCGACGTGTCGCAGCCGAGCCGCGACTTCGTCGCGCGCGCGACGAGCAAGACGCGGCGCGCGCGCAGCGGCCAGCGAGGCATCATCAGCTCGCTGCACTTCAACCCGGACCACTCCAAGATCTACGCGGCCGGCTCGTACGCGGGCTCGACCTGCGTCTACACGGAGGACGAGGGCGAGGAGCTGCTCGCGCTGCGCGACCACGACGGCAAGGGGATCACGCAGGTGCGCTTCTCGCCCTGCGGCCGCTTTCTCTTCACGGCAGCGCGGCGCGACGGCCGCATCCACTGCTGGGACATCCGCCAGTCGACGCAGATCCTGCACACCTTCCACCGCGTCGCCGACACGAACCAGCGCGTCGAGTTCGACCTGCACTGCAGCAGTCGGTGGCTCGCCACGGGCAGCCAGGACGGCACAGTGCTGCTCTACGACGTGCTCACGGGCGAGCTGCTCCACGACAGCCTCCGCATGCCCGGTGCGCTCGAGTCGCCATGCGTTCCTTTTCCCTGTGATCATCAAGCTGACCTCATCCATGGTGCGAGTAGACTGCGCGAACGGTGTGTCCTTCTTCCCGGACCCGACGCGCGCGACGCTCGCGGTCTCGAGCGGCCAGCGGCACTACGACCTGCCCGACGACATGCGCGACGACGACGACGAGCCCGGCGGCGGCGTAGAGGAGACAGCGAAGCCGCCGAGCAACCCGCTCCGGAATGTAGTAGATGTGTATGAGTTCGCATGAAGAGGAAGCGTGCGCCTCCTATCTTGAATGAACTAGAGTTTGCAGGGAAGCATTGCGACGTTTGGCATCGGAGAGCGTGCGTATCGCAGCGCCACAAGCCGGTGAACGCGACGAAGGCCATGACGTGTTAGCGGCTTCGGCCATTTCAAACGCCATGCTATTTGTGTGCCGCGCCTGCGCAACAACCTCGTCAAATACATCCACAGCAACCAATTCACTGCTCGACTCCACAAGATGGAGCGTCTGCACCGCATCTTGACGCGCAGATCCAGCGTGGGTGCTGGGTCGTCCCCACCGGAAGCTGCGCCACGTCCACCAGTACCTGCGCGAGTGGTGCGCCGCCAATTCCGGAGCCTGGCGCGCGAGCGCAAGCGCGGCTTCGGCACGTGCGGCGCGCCTGGCATCGACGCTGTAGCGCTGTATGAGGTCGAGTTCCCGCAGGCGCAGTCCGCTGGACTCGAAGAAGCTCCAGTAGGGATCGACCTCGAGACGGATTTCTACGGGAACCACGCGGTCATCAAGCAAGTGAGCAGCAGGAGCCCTGCCGCCGCGCTCCCGCAGCGATACTTGCGGCCAGGACACGTGGTCGTCGCTGTGAATAGAGCCGACGTGTCCGAAGCGAGCTTCGAGCAGGTCGTTCAGGCGGTCCGGACCGCGAGCTCGCCCCTCGTGATCCGCTTCCTGGACCCAGAGGTGATGCCTCTGAGCAGTTTGACCCACGAGCCGGTGCTCGCCAACCGGGACGAGTACGGCTTTGCCAAGTGCGATGAGCACATTCTGAGCCATCGGCAGCGACTGCGACTGCGCCAGCGATCGGTGCGTCATGGCGATCGAATCCGACGTGTGAGAGAGATAACCCAACGTGTGCTGAGACTGCTTGACGTTGATTGCCGCCGATCGTAGGACTACCAGTGCGAGCTGGACTGGACAAGGTTCATCAGCCGATGGGGCGGGATCGACCGCATCGAGTCACTCCTCCACCGACCGCAAGACACTGACCCGCCATCCATCTCGACGCTCCAGATAGAGCTTCGGGTACGAGGTTGCGTCTGCATGGGCACATGAGACGCTCCTCACACGTCCGTGTCGTCACAGGAGCTGGTGATGCGAGGGGTGCCAGCCATACTGCGAGCCCAAGTCTGGGCGGCGCTCGCCAACGTCCGTGCGTACCGGTCGCGGTTTCCGGCCAACCACTTCGCTCAGCTCTCGCAGAGGCCGCTGCCAGCCGCGACGTCCGAGGACATTGACAAGGACGTCGCGCGCACATACCCCGAGCACGCTTACTTCCGCTCGGAGCGCGGGCGGAGCGAGCTCCGGACGCTCCTGTCCGCGTACGCGCTGCACAACCCTGAGATCGGCTACTGCCAGGCCATGAACTTCATCGCGGGTATGCTGCTGCTGTTCGCGGACGTCGAGCGCGCCTTCTGGCTGCTCTGCGCGCTGCTTCGCGACGACGACAGCGCAGGCGGCGGCGCGAGGCGGCTGCTGCCCGCGGCCAACTACTCGCGGTCGATGACGGGCACTCAGGCGGACCAGCTCGTGTTCCGCTCGCTCGTGCGCCTCGAGCTTCCTGCGGTCGCCGCCCGCTCTGACGCCCACGGACTGCACCTCGAGCTCTTCATGCTTCACTGGTTCATGTGCGCGTTCGTGTGCACGCTCCCGACCGCGACCGCCCTGCGCGTGTGGGACTGGCTGTTCCTGGACGGACAAGAGGTGCTCTTCACGACCGCCATCGGGGTGCTCAAGCTCGCCGAGCCGAGGATGCTCGGGGCGTCCAGCGTTCCCGCGTTCCACACAGTCATCAAGACGCTTGGGACGGATCTCCACGACGAGGACGAGCTCATGGCGTTTCTGCAGCGAATCTCAGCCCGGACACTTGTCGACCCCGCTGTTGGGATCGCCGGCGATCAGCTTCATGACGGACGGACACTCGCTCCGGACAACCGTCCGAACAATCAAGTGGTCACCAGGAGGTTGTCGTGGCTGCTGCCGAGCTTCCATCGGTCCGCGGTGGCGACGTCGGGCTTTGTGAAGAAGCACACGCTCGAAGATATTGACAGGGTGCGTCTTGGATTGTTTGGCGCTGCTAGTGCTCCTATCGCGGTGGTCACCTTCCCTTGACTGAGCTGTGTGTGTGTGTGTGTATTGGCAGCTGCGGCGAGACTTTGAGGAGAAGCTCGCGCTTGCGTCGTTCTCATCGCTACAAGCGAGCATGTGATGTCGTTCGCGACCCAAACAGAGCTAATGGCGGAGGTGATGCCTTCATAGAGTGACTATGCGAGTGCTCGAGTTGAGAAACAAGCACGGGACCTGTGAACGCTTGGTCCCGGCATGAATGCACTCGTGTCATTGACTCATAATAGCTGGCTCGGTCGGCACTGAAGCCCCATCGGCCGCAGTCGATCAATCTCTCTCTCTCTCTCTCTCTCTCACACACACACTCACACGGTCGACCACATCTGCTTACTGGTCGTGTCAATGGCAGCCGCGCTCTTCTCGGCGCGCAGGTTCATCG
The DNA here is from genome assembly GCA_023338025.1 of Phytopythium oedochilum. Classification (NCBI taxonomy): domain Eukaryota; phylum Oomycota; class Peronosporomycetes; order Pythiales; family Pythiaceae; genus Phytopythium; species Phytopythium oedochilum. The sequence continues at coordinate 11,346 of JAADXX010000697.1, forward strand.
ACGCCGCGAGCAGCTCGCACAGATCCGCAGCGCTCATCTGGCCGACGGCTCGGCGGATCAGCCCCTTGTCCGCCGCCACCGGGTTGTCCGCCACGCTGACACTGCACGGGATCGACAGCACGTAGCGCGCGAGTCGCGCGAGGAAAGGGTACTTCATGCGCATGCCCTGCCACCACTCGAGCGGGTTGCCCTGGAGCGGGATGAGGCCCTCCTCTTGGAAGAACGACACCTCGACCTCGAGCAGGTTGCTCGACTTGGCCAGCTCGAGCGACGACTTGGACGTGCTCAGCAGCATCTCCTCCTGAGCACACGACGCCAGGTTCGCCTGCAGGTCGTCCCAGATGTCACCGCTCTTGGCCCCGCCCGCGCCAAGGTTCGCTTCGTCGTCGTCCAGAGAAATGCCGGCGTCGACGAGGTCCTGGCCCGAGTCGCGTTCCTTGTTCTTGGACTCAGTCGTCGCGGCCGCTTCTGCCTTGATGACCTCCCAGAATTCATGCTGCGGCAGCGGCCCCTTGATAATGAACGGTCGTGTGCGGGGATCCAGCAGCGTCGCAGACCAGAGGAGGTTGAACGCCTGGCGCTTGGCCACCGTCCAGGTCGAGTCGGGCGCCGAGAAGAGATACCCGAACGCAGCCGCCAGGTTCGCGTACGCTAGAGCCTGGAGCGCCTGGATGTCTTCGGGGAACTCCTCCGTCTTCTTTGCGCTCGGGTCTTCCCCACTCGGAGCCCGCATCCTCTCGAGCAGCGTGTACACCGACGGCACGATCAGCGACGACGCGACGTACTTCTCGCCGTCCAGCTTCGCGGTCGCCTCCGCGAAGGGCTTGAGCACCGACTTGAGGTACGACGCGCGCGACCACTCGTACTTGGTAAGCGAGCACAGCTGCAGCAGCTTGGCGCGGTCGGAATCCCTCGTGCGGTGCAGCTCAAAGTACTTGACGACCGCCGGCATGACCTGCAGGACCAGACACAGCACCGCGTAGATGTTGTTGACTGTCACGGCCGTGACACGCAGGCGCGCGACGAACGTCGCTTCGAACGTCTCGGCGTCCATCTTGCCGCTCTCGAGCGCCAGGCGGCGCAGCACTCTCCGCGAGCCTGGGGACTCCTTGAAGTGCGCAACCAGGAACATGACCTTATGGATCAGGTCGCGGTACGTGTGGCCCGTAAGGCTGGCGGGCAGCTCGTCGAGAACCGTCGGAGTGAACTCGTCGCTACGCGTCGACGCACTCAGCGCCATGCCCACCGCCTCGACAGGGTCGCTGCTCTCAACAAACTCGCCCTTGTCTAGTCGCCGGTTCACGATCAAGCCTGCGTCGCTGGGTCGCGGGCCGAGCACCGACTTGCTGAGGCCGTAGTAGTTGGTCACGTGCGTCTCGTTGATCGTGGCGACCATCACGTCCAGCAGCAGCGTCGGCACGCTCTCCAGGAACTGGAGCTTGTAGTTCCCGCACAGGTTCTCATACTCGCACGGAGACTCGACGGCCAGCAGCTGCGGCATGAACTTGTACGGCACTCCCTGGTCCGCCATCGTCTTCAGCGGGTCGTCTCCACGCCCATCGACCGTCTGCACGGCGAGGTTGAAGTCTGCAGGGGCCGTGGACACGTGCAGGCACCGCCGGAACGGGTTGAAGTCCTGGTCGAGCCCCACGGCGAGGAACGCGACGAAGTGAGGGTCGTTGCCTGTCCGATCGGGCTTGGCGGCCTCGCGACCGACGAGCGCGCTCCCCTGGCTGCTCTCGGGGCCGTCGACGCTCGGAACCCGCCAGTCGGATACGACGTAGTGCGCAAAGTCCGTCATCTTCATGAGCATCGCGACGCGCGTGCGCACGTCCGCGGCCTGCTTCTTGGCGTACGCGCGCGCAATGTCCTCGGACAGCAGCGCGAAGCTGCTCGTGTCGTCAATGTACCCGCCGGCGCCGCCCGAGCACTCGACCAGGAGGTTCCGGAACGCCGGGCTCGAGCACAGCTCGAACGGTGCCATCTCGAGCAGGAAAAGGTGGCCGAGCGCCTCGCGCACGCGCTCCAGGTTGAACGACCCGAGCGGGAGCCCCGCGTGGGTGAGGCTCGCGCCGGACGCCAGCGCGCGCGGCCCCTGACCCAGCAACCCGTGGCTGCCGGCCGCGAGGTCCGGGAAGAGCTGGTCGCCGCGTTTGGGCTTCTTGGCGAGCCGCTGCAGCTCGGCCTGGTCCGCGTCCGCGTCCTCGTGGGTCTCGAGCAGCTTGGCGGCGTCCATCTCGTCCGGCGCCGGCGCCGGCTCCGCGCGCCCGGCCTTGGCCTTGGCCGCCAGCTTCTTCCGGTACAACTTCTTGGCGCCGACGAGCCGGTGCATCTGCACGCTCTTCTTCTCGGCCGCGTGCTTGTCGTACACGTCCGGGTGGTTCTCCTTCAGGTGGCGCCACAGGTTAGACGTGACGCTCTTGCTGAAGCGCACGCTCGTCTTGCGCTCCGGCTTGCCCTGCAGCCGGCAGAGCTTGCACCGCGCGATGGACGACTCCTCGCGCCGCTTGGCGGAGAAGCCCTCCTCGATCTCGTACCAGCGGTACACCGCCGACGTGTTGGAGGCAGCGGGGGCCGCGCCGGGGGACGCGCGCTTGCCCGCCGGCCGCTCCAGCGCCGCGCTGGGCGTCCCAAGCAGGTCCAGCGCGTCGCCGTCCTTGCTCAGCACCTCGTCCGACATGTCCAGCGCCATGCCGGCCGCCTCCCGCGCGCCCGCGTCCGCGAACAGCGCGCCCGCGTCGGCCGGCTCGTCGCCCGCGCCGCTGGCCGCGTCCCCAGCGCTTGCGGGCGCCGCCGAGGGGCCCGACGCGCGTCCAGCGGCGCCGTCGCCTCGGTGATCGTCGTCCCCATCGCGCGCCGACAGCATTCTGTCGAAGTAAGGGCGTTGCGATTCGATTTCCAATTGTGGTCAGCGATTCGAAGTCGAAAGAGGGGATTCAAAATCGAATGGCCATGCAATGACAATTCACAACTGACTTGATGCTCGATTCAAAGTTGAATTGCACGATCTTGGCGGGATAAACCTATAAACCTAGGATAGGGCTAGGTGGCGTAGCCATTTTCGCATCCAAATTATCCGGCAATCGTATAAAAGTACAAATTTTATCCGGATATACTTTTAGAATGTTTGCATTCAAATAAGAGTGGTACCCCACAGTGGTACTTCCATGACGCCTCATCTCTTTCCGGATAAACTACAGTATCCGGAACGCAGTGGTTTACTATAATCGGAAGCGCGAAGCTCTGACATGGATGAATAACATCACATCTCCGACCACACTTAGTTTTTGTAAGCCGATTCCATCGTAATATTGTCCAATAATACGCATTTCTATTGTTTTATCCAATCATATGTAGTTTCAGTTCGTATTTTTGGCCAATCATCTTCCAGGATACGGCTGAGGTCGGAAACGATCCAACTCCGACGTATCGAGTCGGAGTTTATCCTAAGATATGTATATTGGCATTGTGGGAGACTCTCAACCTCATATCATTTGGATATCTCCCCCCTCTCCGACAAGTAGCTATGAGCCTGAACGACCTTAAGCCCACCAACACCAAGCGCGCGCGGTCGACTGCCATGAAGGCTTTCGACCGCTTCCTCTCTGGTGAAGGGACCAGCTTGGACCACGTGAGCTCCATGATCATCGCTGAGCCCAGCCGCGCGAGCGCGATCCTGGTGACGCTGATGAACAA
>JAADXX010000698.1:0-15037 GCA_023338025.1 Phytopythium oedochilum
ACGCTAGAGGTCGCAGGTCGCCTTGTAACCAAGGAGCTGCTGCTCATGCGCTAGTTCTGGAGCGCGCCATAAACCGATTTAGTACAAACTCGGTGTTGAAATGTGGCGTTGGTCAATGTGTCATTGCTTGGGTTGTTCGACTTTTTTTTGCCGAAAAATTCGCAAACGTTTCAACGACGGCTTCGCTTGATTGGCGCAATCTCACTTTATCCCTGAACGGTCTAGAATTTCGGCCAATCACCATTACCTGATGAGGCTAAAAAACCGCCATAAATTGTTTTTTTGCGTTAAACTTGTTTCAAGGAGCATTTTATTGTGTGGAATACTTCATTTCGTTGCAAATATTTTTGCCTAACCCTTTGCAACGAAATGATGAAAACCACATAACTATGTGCAGCATTATCCGGACAAAATGAAAGCTAATACAAAACTATCCGGAAAAATCTATACATTTAAATATAAGAAAACAGTACAAGGGAAACCCAAGTAACACATTAACTCTCCAACAGAATAACCAAGCAAAACCCCGCACCATTGATGCTGTTTGATGAGTTCATTCTCTTTGAAAGTCTCCAAATATTCTGTTTGACGGTTTGTACGTCTTTTTAAGGTCAAGGTTAAGGTTATAGTAAGGTTACACACGAGACCCAATGAGCCAGCTCTTGAACGTCACTTTCAAAATACAAGTGGGCACGAAATGGCAGCGCTGAATTGCTGCACATGCACGTTTTACACCACTTCGGTATTTTACGTCACTTGAATTTATAAGGAAGAACGAAGAATTACACATCTCAGACGCCTATTTACAAATATGAACCTGCGACGGTGCAATGTATTCGCGCGCGTCTCAGGAGGACATTCACACGAGCACCTGCACCTGGAACAAGCCGCTCGCAGCCGGCGACCGCCGCTTGCTGTCTCCCATCTCCTTCTCCTCCTCCTCCTCCTGCTGTGACGCCCCGGAGCGTCTGCCAGCTCGCTGGGCCCGACCGTCGGCCGCTCCGTCGCCCAAGCCGCGCAGCTCGTCCTCTCCAAAGTCGGAAATGGACGCCCAAGACCCGTCCTCGTTGAACTGGAACCGCTCGAGCTCGCCGCCGGCTCGGCCAACGTCAAAGCTCGACTCGTCCTCGTCCTCCTCGCCGTCTTCCTGGCTGTAGCTCGGCTCGTCGCGGCCGTACTTGCGCTCCTCCTCGTCCTCCTCCTGGCCCTTCAGCAGCGCCGCGAGGCGCGGGAACCGAGCCCCGAGCACTCGCGAAGACGCCGGCGGCTCGGCCACGCTCTCAATGTCGTAGAAGCCGCGGCTCCGGATGACGCGGCTGTTGCGCAGCGGACTCCGCGGGTCCGCGCGCTGGCCGCGAGGAGACGTCGTCGCCGGGATCAGCGGCGCCGGCTCCAGCGGCACGAACACGCTCTCCCCGACCAGCGACTGGTCCAGCGGCGCCTCGTCCTCCGCAACCTCGTTGGCCCACGCCACTGGCAATCGCTGGATCACAGCAGCGGCAGCCTGGCGCTGGTCGTACACTGGCGAGTCGGCCGCGTACTGCGTCTGTCGACGGCGCGGAGCGGCGAACTCGGCCATGGACATGGGGCTCACCCGGCGGCGCGGCGTCGCAGGCCGACCGGCCTCCGCCACGTTGAGCGCGGCCAGCGACTGCCGCAGCTGGTCCGCACGCGAGTACTCGGCGAATCGAGGCGGTGTCGGCGCGCCAAAGTCTCCGAGCGCCAGCTCGACTTGCTGCTGCTGCTGTTGTTGCTGCTGCTGGGCGAACGCGTACGCGTCTCGCTGCTGGCGCTCCATCTGCTGCTCCGCCAGCCGGCGCTGCGCGTCCACGAGGCTCGCCATCTTCTCGTTCTCGAGCTCCAGCAGCGCGCGCTGGATGCGCAGCTCCTCCTTCTCGCGCCGCGCCTCCTCTCGCTCGCGCCGCAGCTCCTCGCGCTCGCGGCGGATCTCGCTCAGCAAGCCGCGGTACTGCTCGATCACGTCCAGGCGCGACGGCTGCTGGGCCTCCAAGTCCTCACCACCCGCTGATTGGCGGCGGTGGCGTCTCTCCTCCACCCCAGTGTCACTGAAGCTCGCCTTGCCATGCAGTCGCGTCGGCGCAGCAGGAGGCAGCGCTCCTCCTCCTCCTCCCCCTCCTCCTCCTCCTCCTATCTCTCCCCTATGGTCCCTCGTCTCGCTGTCGCTGATCTGGAACCTCCGGCGTGCCGACGCTCGCAGCAGCGCCGCTGTATCTCCAGCGCTAAGCGACTCGTCGTGCTCCGGGGACGGAGCCGACTGGAACTGCATGCGGCCGGCGGGGTCCGGCGACGTGTACCCGAGCTTGCGCTGCGCGCGCAGCTGCTGGTCGCGCAGGAAGCGCACCTCTTCGTCCGCCGCCTCGCGCTCGCCGCGGCGCCGCTGCTCCTCCTGCGCCGCGCGCAGCCGCGCGTTCTCGCGCACCTGCGCGTCCAGCAGGCGGCGCCACTCGAGCTGCTGCGCGCGCTCGCGCTGCCGCTCGCTCGCCTGCGACTCGTCCGTCACGCGGAAGCGCGTGAACGGGGACGGCTCGCCCGTCTGCTGCTGCTGTTGCTGCAGCTGGGGAGAGGCGGCCGGCCATGGGTTGCCGTCGTCCACGCGGCCGCCGTCCGCGAGCCATTTGGCCGGCGAGCGCGCGGACGGCCGCAGCCGGCGCTCCAGTTCCTCGCGCGCGCGCTGCTCCTCGGCCTGCGCCGCGCGCCGCGCCGCGATCTGCCGGTCCAGCGCGCGCGCGTACTCCTCCTGCCTGCGCTGCAGCGCGCGCAGGTCGGCGGCCGCGTCGGCGTCGGCGTCGCCGTCCTCGGGCCAGATCATGGCGCGTTGAGTATGCCACTAGGCGACGCTAGAGAATCGGATTCCAGATATTACGTTTTATTATTATATTTATACTGACAGAAAAAAGCGAGGGAAGCGGTTTGATTCGATGAAATGTGCTAGAGAAAGAGATGATTGGATAATTTGTGAGTTTAAAAAGTAAAAAAACGGCAATAATTTAGAAAAAAATACGTTTCGAAAAAGAACCGCCAATGACTGCAATCATGCATGCTGATGGCCGCTCCGAGCGCGTCCTTCGCCGCCCCCCGACGCCTAGACGACGCCAGCTGCGTGTCTAGACGCCTCTCCACGTGCTGCTGGGCTCGTCCACTCGACTCTGCGCGCTCAGAGGCTACTGGAACTCACCGCCGGCGAATAAATACGAGTCCATGTACTCGCGGCGCAGGTCGGCGAGCAGCTTGTCGGTCTGCAGCTCGCTGCACCGGCACTCGGACCGCAGGAGCTGGAAGCGCAGCGCCAGGCCGTCGCGGAACCGCCGGAGACGTTTGCGCTCGCGCTCAGCGACGTCCTTCCTCCTCCTTCTCCTCCTCCTCTTCTTCGTGCGCTCCCGCTCCTGCTTGGGCGTCTGCTGCTCGTCCTCACAGTCAGCGTCCGCGTCTCGCGCGTAGCTGCTGCTTGCATTAGCGACGCTCTCGTCGTCATCCGCAGCGCCGTCGTTCTCCTTCCGGTCGTTCTCTTCCTGGTCCAGGCGGCGGCCATGAGCTTGACGGAGTGTCTGTCGCTCACCGCGCGAGCTGCTGCTACTAGACGAGTCGCTGTCGCTGCTGCTACAACTGGAGCTGTCGTTGCTGCTCTCACTGGCACTGTCTGGGTTGCCCGGCCGGCGCTCGCGGCGCGGACCCCGCATCAGCCGCTCGACGCGCCTGAGCTCGCGCTTCCTCGCCACTAGACTCTCCTCGGCAGCCGTCAGCTCCTTGAACTCGCGCTCGAGTTGGGCGAGGCGCTCGCGGCCGCGCGTGTACGCTGCCTCCTGCTGCTCAAAGTACGCGCGCTTCTCGTCGGAGCGCGCGATCAACGCGCCCAGGCGCTCGTCGATAGCTCGGAGCGTCAGGCTGCTCGCTGGTGCGCGTCGCCGCTTCTTCCGAGCGCAGCGAGCGCTCGCGTCCGTGGCTCCCGAAGCGGCCGCGCTTACACCAGTCGAGCAGCCTCCGTCCGTCGGGCGGTCGCTCTCCGCTTCCACCGTCGGCTGGCGATCTCGCACGTCGTCTCCTCCATGCGTCGCGTCCGCGCTCGGTGGATCCAGTCGCTCCGCTCCCGACCCACCAGCTTCTTCGGTCGTCTCCGCCGCTGGAGACGCCCTATCCGCGTCCTCGACTCGCTCCTCACACGCGTCATTCCTGCTAGTCGGCGCGTCAGCGGCCTCCTGCGCGGCGCCAAGCTGCTGCTCGCCGTCTTCTTCGTCCGCAGGGTCTGTCCGCGCCACGCCCAGGCCCTTGGGCCCGCAGGACGAGACGGCGCCGCCACCCATGCCGGACGCAGGCGCCGCCCAGCGACCGGCCGCCGGCGCGCCGAGGCGGCTCTCGCACTGGCGCTGCGGCTCGCCCACGCCACCGCCGACCGCCATCCGCCAGCTGCCCTTGGATCTGAATTCGTAATGATGATAACTGCTATCATATTTATCACGGTTACAAAAAAGTTCTGGATTTTAATTTTATTTTAACCTAACCCTGTCCGCGGACGTTTTAAAGTACCTAGATTAGTCTCGGTATTTGTATGTCAATTTCGGTGACATTAGGCAGTACAAATGTGTATTTAGAAACGATGACATTTGGTGTTTGTATAAGATCAATTTAGAAATGTTAATTATATGCATTAGTTGACGTTTAGGGCATAGATAGAAACGATTGATGACGAATGTTGATACGAAACGAGAATGTATATCAACGATCTATAACTGTTATGAACTTACTGCGATGGAGCAACGATTCATAACGGTTATGAATCTACTGCATTCGGTGCAACCTTGCCAAGATGAGAGATGATGGCCGATCGATCGATCGATCGATCCCCTCAGAGCTCGCATTGAGGCACGGGCTGGCTCGCGAGCGGGGAGATCATGGGCGAGAACAGCAGCCGCGTCGAGTGCAGCAGCGCGAACGAGTGCGCGCCGCCGGCCGACACCTGGCGCACGGGGATCGACCCGAGGTCCACGAGCGTCGGGGTCATCGTCGTCTTGGTCTCCTTGACACCGAGTCGGCCGTGACTATAAAGTTCGGTCAGTCGCTGTTGAGATACATAGCGGAAAGATTAGACGGCAGGACGTACTCGGCGCGTCCGGCAGCGTACGCGTGGCCGTCGCTCGTGACAAAGAGCGTGTGCGACCCGCCGCAAGCGGCTTGCACGACCGTCTTGCCCTTCAGAGCCTCCACCTGCACATGGCAGCGGCGGCAAGAGCCACGAGCACATCCGTAAGTTCGTTGGGTCGCCCTGCAGCTTGGAGATGCACGAGAGATCCGCACCAGGTGAGGATGCGTGCGGCTCTTGGCGTCCCCCAGACCCAGCCGGCCGTACTCGCCGCGGCCGAACGTGTAGCAAGCGCCAGACTTGGCGACCACCGTCGTGTGCCAGCCGCCGCACGACACGCGACTGCATACGAAGCACGTTAGCGAGCGTAGTGACCGACCGGACACAGCGATGGCTGCGGGGCGACTCACAGCGCGGGGATCTTCTCGAACAGCGCGATGCGCATCGGTCGCTGCTGGTCCGACGAGTGGCCAACGCCCAGCATGCCGTAGTCCTCCTTGCCCCACATGTAGACGTTGCCCTTCTCCGTGACGGCGGCCGAGTGGAAGGCGCCGCACGCGACCTGCACGACCTTCTCGCCGTCGAACCCGTCCACGAGGTGCGGCTGGCTCACGCCCATGAGCCCCTCGTCGTCCGACTCCTGCAGCCACTTCTCGCCGATGCCGAGCTGTCCGCTATCGCACCGGCCCCACATGTACACGTGTCCCTGGTCGCTCAGCGCCGCAGTGTGCGACCCGCCTGCCATGTGCACGCCACGTAGTGAGCTAGTGTCCACCACTATGGTTCCTTGGATGGTAGTCATACTAGAGCTGGCATCGCGAACGCACCGCAGCTGATCTTGACGATCCTCTCGTCGCTCCCCTCGGGGACGACCGGGCACTTGGCCGGGACCGACTGGTACAGCGCCGTGTACTCCTTGGGCAGTCCGAGCTGGCTCCAGTGCGCCTCGCCCCACGTGTACACGGATCCTGCCGTCGGGGCCGCGGGTCAGTCCGTGAACGGTGGCAACAGCGAGGCAAGCGGGCGGCTCCGTACCGTCGCGCGTGACGGCGGCCGAGTGGCAGCCGCCGCACGAAATGTAGTCGACGACCAGTCCGTTCTCCGCGAAGAACTCGACGCGCTTGGGGACGCCGGAGCTCTTGAGGTCTCCGTGGCCGAGCTGCCCCATCTGGCGGCGTCAAGCGAGTTAGCACGCCGCTCCCGCGCTGCAATATCTGGGAGATCAACAGCAGCAAGCGCGCACCGATCCCCAGCCAAAGGTGTAGACCTCGCCGGCCGTCGTGAGCGCCATCGTGTGGCGCGAGCCGCACGAGACGGCGGCGATGTCCAGCTCGTGCAGCACGCCGATCTGCGCGGGCAGGTTGCTCGGCGAGACGGCGTCGATCGCGATCGACAGGTGCCGCCGCTCGCCCGTGCCCAGCTGCCCGTCGTCGTTGCAGCCGAACGCCATGACGGCGCCCAGCGCGCTGGGAGAGCCCGCCGCGTCGACGGTCATTGCTGGTTGGTGGCGTCGGGTGCTTGGCAATTCGTGAATTCGTGAATGCGAATTCCAGGTCCATGGAGGTGTCAGGTTACGGCTATGGGTTACGATTATGAGGTTACGCTGCTAAACCGATCTCTATTCGGGATATCTACTGTACTATAAGATAGATGTAGCCATGTTTACCATCCAAGGGATCCATTCGACCCGATTGATCGCCTTCACTCGCGCTCCGGGTCGCTGTCGGCTCGAGACGCCGGCGCGTACTGCTGCGCCTTGAGGATGTGCAGGCGTGGACCTCTGGCGCGCGGCCGGGAGGCCTCGAGCTGCTGCTTGAGCCGCGCGAACCGCTGCGCGTTCGGGTTCGTCCTCTTCCTTCGCGCTTCCTCGCTGACTGCGTCGTCGACGCCCTTGTCGGTGCTCCTCGCGAGCGAATACTGCAGGTTGACACGGGTTTCGGGTGAGAGCGCGGCCGTGTTGAGCGCCTGGTTGCCAGCGCCTCGGCCGCGAACGCCGTGCGCGGCCATTATCCGCGTCGAGGTCTCCATCTTGACGTGCGCGCGGTACTTGGCCAGCAGCTTCTCGCGGAACGCACGGCTGCGCTCCTTGTCCTGCCTGGCCGCCATCTCCTCGCGGTACGCCTGGCGCTGCAGCGGATACCTGTTCCTGACCCGCAGCGGGCGGCATAGTTTGCGGTCCGTGTGCGCGCGGAACAGGCGCTGGATCTTGATGGCCGGCGACTGGCGGATGCTGTTCCACCAGCCCTTCTGCCGCTTGAGCTCGCGGAACACGACTCGGCTCGTGATGCCCCGCCAGCGCGCCTGTATGCGGCTTACGAGCTCGAACTCGCGCATCAGCATGCGTCTGGCGATCTCCATGACGTTCTTCTCGACTTGGACGAGCGACGGCTTGCCGCCCGAGCGACGCACGAACTCGCGGTAGTTCCAGTAGAAGATGGCCAGCTCCGCCGCGTTCGAGTACCAGAAGACCGGTGGCCGGTCCGGGTGGTTCGCGGGACTGACTGCGTGTGTCAGGATGCTCGGCGCGAGGCGCTGGATGATGCACAGACAGCGCTCGATGAGCGACCGCCGGCGCGCCTGCATGCCTCGGACGCGGGTCTGGATGCGAGTCGCAGCGCGGTTGATCCTGCGCAGGTGGCGCTCACGCTCGACCAGCCGCCGACGGAATGCCAGGCGTCCCAGGAACCCGCGAGCGATGCGCTGGAGCAGCGCCGTGGCAGGCACGCGCCGTCGCTCGAACTCGCGGATGGCGCGCTTCTTGTCCTCGATCTGCTCCTGGAAGCTCACGACACCCGCGCGCAGATACCGCGTGCTGCCACACCCAGGACATGCAGGCACCTGCTCGTACTCGGTGACAGGCTTCTTGGCTGCGGCTGCCGCGTCCTTGGGCCGCACGCGCAGCACGTCAATGAACACGACGCTGTTGCACCGCGAGCACGTCAGGTACGGCGTCATGAAGTCCGAGAGCGAGCCGTAGCCAGACGACGCGGCGCCACTCGCGTCCATGATGCCATCGGAGGCGTTGAGCGGCTGCGGAGGCGGCATAGGTGTCTCGGTGCTGGAGGAGACGACCTCGCTGCCGGTGTCTAATGGCCGCGTTGCCATGTCCACTGACGCTTACAGCTCGGAGAAACGACGAGCACAGCTCGGCCACACCTATTTTCGCCAACGGTCACGTCGCCGCCTCATGCTCGTCCCTACTGCCATGCCACCGCGGATCCTTAGCCACCAAAGCGCGTCGGTGCCGGCAGTCCCTCGCCAGCCAGTTGCCCGGCGTCCGTGACGATGATCGGCTTGCTCGGGCGGCCGCTCCGCGTGCCGAGCGCCTCGATGGCCGAGAGGAGCAGTAGGTCTTCGTGCAGCACCTGCCCGAAGACGACGTGCTTGCCGTCGCACCAGCTCAGTTCGCGGAAGGCGATGAAGAACTGCGACTTGTTACTGTCGCCCTGGTGCGCCATGCTCACGGACCCGAGCTGGTGCCGGAAGAGGAAGCTCTCGTCCTCGAACTCGCCGCCGATGGCTGCCGCGCCGCCCGCGCCGTTGCCGTGCGTCAGGTCACCTCCTTGCATCATGAAGCCCGGGATCACTCGGTGGAAGCGCGTGCCCTTGAGCCAGAGCGACTTGATGCGGCCGCCGCCCTTGCGCTCGCCGGTGCACAGCATCCGGAAGTTGTCGCTTGCCATCGGCAGCTCGTCGTGGAAGAGCTCGATGTGGAGCCGGCGCGCCGACATGCCGCCGATGCTCACGTCCAGGTAGACCAGAGGCGGCCCGGAGCTTGAACTGGCCGGGAACTCGTCTCGCGTCTTGACCAGCGCGTTCACCGCCATGCTGCTTGGGCCGTGCTGCTCGTCCAACGCGCGCGTTGGAGAGAGAGAGGGGGCTATTCCTGATGTGCTGCTGCTATTCTCATGGCTCCGTCCGCGTCGGATGCTGTAGAGACACAAGAGGTGAGAGGTCAACGGTCCGACGAGTGACACGGGCACTCAGACAGTAAGCGAACAATCCAACCGGTCCCGACAAGTGACCAACGTGCAACGAGTCCAATTCCTTCTCCATCCATCCCCTCCCCTCGATCAGTCTTCCTCGGCGATGTCCTCCTCCATCTCGTCGTCGTCGTCGTCTCGGGCTCCGGCGCTCGGCTTCCCCCGCGCACTCCCCATGCCCGAGTCGCCGGCTCGATCCTTTGCCTCGCGTGACGACGGGCCGCTCGAGCCTCTCGCGCTTGAGCTGGCTGGACGTTGCTCGTCGCCGCTTCCATCGCCGCCCAGTTCCTTGTGCTCGCTCCGAGGAGCGTCGCTGCCCTTGCTCGCACCCGCCTTGTCCTGGATGTCCTGCAGCATCCGCGCGTTCACGTACGACTTGGCGACGAGTCCGCGGCGCTTCATCTCGTCCAGCACGTCGATACACTGACGCAGGTCCCCAGCGTCGTAGTGCGCTTCCACGAGCATGGCAAGCGCGTCGCCGACACGGATGGCTTCGTCGATGCCTGGCGCGTCCAGGAGCTTCATGACCGCCTCGCCGCCGGCGCTCGGGCTGTCGCGCATCTGCTGGCGGCAGTCCATGAACTGCTCGATGAGAGCGATGCGCGCCTCGAACGCCTTGGTCATCCGCTCCTTGGCGTCCGACCGCGCCTTGGACAGCACCTTGATGGCCTCGCGCAGCGCTCCGACCGCCTTGTCGTAGTCGCTGTACTCCTCGATCTCGGCCTGCGCGCAGCTGCTGTAGAACGACGCGAGCTGCTCGAACGCGCGCGCCTTGGTGTAGAAGCTCACGATGTGCTTGAGCACGTCGCCGTCCTTGCGCCAGTCGAGGTTTTGCAGGTAGTTGGCTGCGAGGATGAAGATCTCGTTGTTGCGCGAGACATTGGCGAAGAAGATGACCTTCTCCGTGTCCCCCGACTTGAGCAGGCACTTCATGGCCTTGAGCTTGTCGCCCGCCTGCGTGTACTTCTTGGTCGCGAGGTGGAACGCTCCCTGCTGCTTGCAGCACTTGGCCAGCTTGAGCAGCAGGTCCGTGCGGCGCTTCTGCTGGACCCTGTCCACAGCACCCTCCTTGTCCTCCTTCGGTGGAGTCATCTTCTCGGCCATCTCCTCCGTCACCTTGACGTCGTGCGTCATGCAGACGTCCAGCGCCTCGCTGATGCGGTTCCCCACGAGCAACAGGTGCACCGCCTTGGCGTAGTGAGCGTTCTCGATAAAGAAGTCCGCACACTTCTTGAGGATCGCCGGCGACGTGTTGCTCGGCCCAAGCTCGTCCGTCAGGTGGTGCAACTCGTCGAACAACTGCGCCTGGAAGCACAAGTCCAGCGCCTTGGCGACGTTCCCGCCCTTGTGGTACAGCTGCACTGCCTTCTCCATCTCGCGCCGCTCCTCAAAGTACGCGGCACACTCTATCATGTCGCTCGGCTTGCTCATGAGCGCGTAGCTCATGAGGTCTGTGTCAAGCTGGTGCTCCTTGGCGAGCCGGATTGCGTGGTTGTAGCAGCCGCCGACCGCGAAGAAGTGGATCGCACTCGGTACGTCGTCGTGCGCCTCGAACTGCCGTGCCAAGTGGTACGCGGCGGCCCGGTTTCCGCTCGCCTTGACCACCTTGGCGGCCGCGTGGAAGTCCTTCTTGAAGCACAGCACGCGCACAATGGACAGGTGGTCCTTGGCCTTTTCGTAGCTCTCGATCGCGAGGTCAAAGTGCCCCAGGCTCTCTTCGTACTGAGCCCACCACGTGATGAGCTCGCGGTCGCTCGACGTCGCCACGTACTTCTGCAGCAGGTCCAACTTGCCCAGCTTGAACAGCATGCGCGGGATGTCTTTCCGGTGCGTGCCGGCGTCCTCGTACGCTTCCATGGCTGCCTTGACGTCGCCAATCTCCTCGTAGTATTCCGCGAGTGAGTGATACGTCGTCTTGAGGTGGATGCGGTCTCGCTTTGCGGCAATGTCGACGGCCTTCTGCCAGAAGCCGCTAGCCTGGTACAGTCGGTTGAGTAGATCGTAGCGGCCGCACTCTCGATACAGTCTTGCGGCGTCGTCCAGCAAGCCCAGCTGGACCGCGACCATGGCGATCGGCACCTCAGGCTCCGGCTGCGACTTGGCCTCCTGGACAGCAGCTGCGCCTCGCGCGTGCCCCATGTTGCCGAGGCAGACTTCGGCCACATCCAATCGCTTGGTCTTGACGCACATCTTGGCCATGTTCTCCCACACGGAAGGGTTTTCGATCAGTTTGACCGAGCGGTACGCCTCGTCCATGCTGCCGATCGTCATGTAGTAGCAAAAATCGATCAGCGCCTGTCGTGCGGCGTCATTGACCTTGTCAAGACCCACAAAGTCGCGCATGATCTTGGTCCGCAGGTACGATACGGCGTCGTTGCTATTGGCAGCTTTCGTCGCGGCTGGCGCGGCTCCCTTGGCACCGCCAACGAGCACGACCGTCGTCGTCTCCTCCTTGGATGTCTTCTCCACGAGTGCAACGAAGTACACGCGCGGCACTTGGATGCCGAGCAGCGCTTGGAACTTGAGCTCCAGCTCAAAGCTATCCTGCATCATCAGGCCGTGGTCGTTCGACGCGAAGAAGATTGTCACTTCCCTGTCGGACGACACGCTGGCTCGCTGGTTTCCACCGGTGTTGCCACCGCTTCCAGTGTCGTCTGCTCCTGGCGACTCTCGACGACTCAGCTCGCGGTTGCCGCTGTCTCGCCCCGCCTTGACCGTCTCACATGCGAGCAGCCGAGGCTCCACGGGGTCAAAGAACACAGAGACCGGGTAGTTCCCCCGGCCAAAGTCGTACTGCTGATAGATGTTGAGATCGGCCTGGAACAGGAACAACTTGCTTTGTGGCACACGAATCTTGAGCGCGCCTTCTCCCTTGTCCGCGAGCACGCACACGCGCGTTCCGTCTGCGTTGACGCATATGGATCGGATAATGGCGCCTTTGGTCTCATCTCCGAACGACTCTGGGAAGTTGCCCATGCTGCCCATTGCCTTCGGGTCGCGTCGTGAGAGGTCGAAGACGCGCAGAAGCCCCTTGTCCGTGGCGACCGCGAGGAACTTGCCCTGGAGAGACAGCAAGTAGGGCTTGCCCTCGGCCTCGGTGAAGGATATACTGTTCTTGACCACTCCATGGACGTTGCAGATCTCGACGTGGTTCCCATTCGTCCGGTAGAGGAAGTCGCCGCGGATGACCATGGAGCTTGACGCGCACTTGAACTGGCTCACACGCTTCGGCTCGCCGTCCTTGAGCTCGTACACCTCTGCCTTGGACCCACCCCAGACGACAAGCCCTGCGCCGTCATGCGAGACACCCTTGATCCAAACTCCCGCTTCCAGTAGCGCCTGGGTGATGGTCCCGTCGCGGAGCCTCTCGATCGACAGTTCCGTCGGGCGGGTCTGGATCACTGCCGAGTCCCCGCACAGCGACCGCTGCATGCTGCCTTCGTGCAGGATCACAACTCCGTCGCCTGTGTTCGCGTAGAGCGTAGGGTAGATACTGTTCCAGCCGACACGAAGCACGCTGTCTGCGATCGGCACCGAGAAGAGAAAGTCCCAGCGGTACGACGGCGGCGCGTTGGGCTGGGAGGCGTCAGTGATGGACGTGGAGCGCCAGAAGAACACCACACCTTGCGCAGTTCCCGCCGCGAGGATCCGGCGCCGAGGCGAGAAGTCGATCGCGCTAACGTTGTAGCTGCCGGTCTTGGGCAGGCTCAGCACGCTGTTCTCTTCTCGCTGAAGGTCCCAGAATCGGACCAGCGGCTCGCCCGAAGCGATCGCGAGCATGCCCGGACCCGTCCACTTGGTCTCGTGCAGACAGCCCTCGCTGGCGACGCTAAGCTTCACCTTGAAGCCGGCCTTGACCGTGCCGTCCGTCGCGCTGACCTGGAACACGATCAACTGCAGCCCGCGCGTGATGACGATGAGCTGGTTCTTCTCCTCGTAGAACATCATGGCGTCAATGGCGTGATTGAGAGTCTGCACGTCCGTGATGTGCCCCAGGTCGTCGGCGTAGTGCACCGAGCCGATCTCGCCCCCGAAGAAGAACTGCGGACATGCGTGCTGCGAGAACGAGTCACTGGGGGGGAGGGCAGGAGCGCACTTAGCCCGGGCCGCAACTTCGTCGGCAGACGCCAGGATGTTAGAAGCCGTACCTTTTGGCAGCCTTCTCCTTCAGGACCGGCCGCGTTGCGAAGACGCAGTGCGTGATGCTTCCTTGGCGAGCGTACTGCGCGCCGAGCGAGAGCTGGTGCCGATGGTCGACCTTCCATACGTCAAACACGCCGTTCTCGTCCGCCGTGAGCAGCCGGTTCCCTCCGGGGGCCCACCGGAGCAGCCCGATCCGCGACGTGTGCGGCGAGTTGACCTCCCGCGCCGCCTTCTCCTTGAACACCCAGAGCGAGACCATGCCTGCCGGTTCGCCAATACACGCGTGTGAGTCCTTGTCGGCGCTCTAGTGCCTTCTCTTGTGTCTATTGAAGCGCACCGTCGCTCCATCCAACTGCGAGAGCTCCGCCCCGGGGCTGCCACGCCATTGACACGATATCCGCCGGCCGCGTGTACGCGTCGCATCCTTGGAGTTTCTCTCCCTGCAGCAGCAGCAGCAGCAGCAGCAGCAGCGGCAGCAGTTGTGACGTGTTGATATCGCGACGTAGACTACCCGACGCGAGCAAGACCCCACCTCGTCGCTGAAAAAGTGGATCTCGCGATTCTCGAGGCCGACCGCGAGCACCGCGTCCTGCTCGCCCCATGCGGAGCACACCTGCCGCAGGCTGGCCGGCGTCTGCACGCGGTAGTCGTAGAACAGCGCGCACATGGCAGCTCGCGTGGCTCCAGCTCGCGGTGTGACTACGGCAGGGCGGACGCAGGATACGCACCCATGAGGAGGCGCGAGTGACCTTTCGCCGACAAGTTACTGTACGTAATTTCTAAATTGATACGTCAAATCTCGTCCATTTCAATTTTATTGCTTGCTACTGTAATTGCTCAAACATAATAACTTTTGAATTACTTGTGGGCGGAATTTTCTGGATGCGAACTGGACGATCAAATGTGACAAGCTTATTATTTCTGTGGTGTTCGGCTGTATGCCAAAATCAGCGCGCTGAAGCAGAACTACTGCAGGATCGTGATGCATCAGAGCTTGTGTGCGTTCGTCCGCGGTACCACCGGGTACGATCGGTACCGGCAAGTACATCAGCGGCCATGCGTACGCATGTACTATGCTATGTGAGTCGATAGCTTGTGTGGTCGTGGTTTTAGTAAGCGCGACTGTGCTTTACGGCGGCGGACGTGATCGCGAGCAGCATGATGGTGAGCGTCATGGTCACGATCGACAGATGCGGATGTGATCATGAGCAACATGCTGGAGACTGTCGCGGTCTTGATTGTCAGCAAAGCGGGAAAAGTGTGCGCGTGGTCTCAAGTTGCGCGATGTTGTCAGAGTGGCGTGGTCGTGGGCGATTGTTGCCTTGACGTGACCAAGAGCAGCATGGGCGTGTTTGAGACGACATTAAGTACGTGTACGTGGACAGCTCCGTTATAAGCAAAGCAGTTGGTAATATGAGCAGCATTGACATGGGCATTGTGAACGTGCCAACGAGCAGTAGCCGCATTAACAAGACCTGTGCGGATGGTATGGAGACCTGATCAATAACCGTGACCATAGGCATCTGGTTCGTGAAAATCTGCGTTCACATTATGTTATGCAATCTCACCTTTTAGCGAGCAAAAACTAACCATGCATGCCGCGCTTCAATCGAGCTCGCTTTCGCAGTTCGGTCGTCACTGATATCCAAACAAGCTGACCTTGTCGCCGTTTGCCCTGGTTGTTTGTCTCTTGTGGAAGTTGAATAGCGCTACGACACTGCTCGAAAACCGCAACAGCATCAAGCGGGGTTAAACGCGTGCAGTTAATGCCGAGTTCAGTCGCTCTGTTCTCGATCCTGTTCATCAGAAAGCGAAG